>JADRCD010203428.1:0-11732 GCA_019843815.1 Montemys delectorum
AAAAAAATCTATTTACCATCTCCCTAAAAGGGCAGTATACCAGCCACTTTGGCCCTCAGCTTGCCAAGTAATTGATCTGTCTGTCTGCCCACAGACCTGCTAATGATCAATTACACTGGTAGTGAGGCAAGGTTCCGTAAGGCCTAACAAGTCATTGATGGAGACATATACAATCCGAGATGGTTACTTGAGAGTGAATATCTCTGGGGACACTATACTCAATTTTGGGAGCCCTGTTGCTCTCCAAGTCACTAACCTGAAACACAGACCCTTTAAAATGTGACTGTTTAGTTTGAAACTCAGGTAATGTCTCCAAAAGTTAAAAAGATTCTCATAAAATCTGACTTATGATTTGAGTCCTGATCTTCAGAAGTAAGAAGCCCACTTCCAAGCAGCATGGTCCTCTTCTTAACGCCCTGCAGAGTGGACAGATTGCTCTCAAGGCTTACTGCATCTCCAAAGACATTACAGTGTGAAAAAAGCACTTTCTAGTAAGAAAAAACTATGCTAACTTGACAGGCCTCGGTTACTATTATGTTTAGGAATGCTCATATACCAGGAAAGTTAAGTATAACTAAGAAAGATTAGTATCTTCAGTGAAATTATTTCAAAGTGCCTGAAAACATAATTTGATTCAAAATGTAATGAGTTTATTTTCTCCCATCCAATTTAAAGCCACCTGAAAATTAGGCCGTGTTAGCTTCTCTCAAATACCAGAAACATGAAACTCCTTTTCATGGTAACTGTTTATAAGAACAAGATACCTCTTGTTGTGGCTGCCTCACTATATTTTATTCATCTTGTGTGCCTCTGACATGCTCATGTGGGCCACAGAGCATGTGTGGGGCTCAGGTGACAGTGTAGGAATAAGTTCTCTCCTTCCACTGTGTGGGTCCTAAGGACGGGACTCAGGTCATCAGACTTAAGTGTCTGTCTTTCTCCACTGAGTCCCCTCGTTGGCCCAGGATGCTCTTTCTTAATGAATTTCCCAACAGAGTGCTCAGTCAGTTTCAACGATTCAGTAGCCAGCACGGGATTCTGAGATAACTAGAGTCCTTGACAGCCCTCATTTTCTTCTTCTTTTTTTTTTTTTTTTTAATTTATTTTGGTGAGAGAGACAGAGAGACACAGAGAGCAAAACAGTCAGATGCTGGAGTGCTCTTCACTAAAGATGTTTATACTAAGAACCCATGTGGGTACTTAGCAACCATCTACAGCCAGAGTTATAAGTGAGCATTAGCACTAGTATTATTTTATCTTTATTATGTCAAGAAAGCATAAAATTCATCCTCAAAAAACATTTCTAAGTGTCTAAACTATACAGTCACTTAGAGCAGCGGTTCTTAACCTGTGGGTCACAACCCCTTTGGCGAGCCTCTGTCTCCAAAAATATTTATATTATGATTCACCAGAGTAGCAAAACTATAGTTATGAAGTAGCAATGAAGATAATTTTGTGATCAGGGTTCACCACAATACGAGGAATTGTATTAAAGGGGTCACAGCATTAGGAAGGGTGAGAACCACTACTATAGAGAAAATTAAGTCAGATATAGTGTAAAAAAAAATATTATGAAGACAGGCAGTGATGGCTCACACCTTTAATCCCAGCACTTGGGAGGCAGAGGCAGGTGGATTTCTGAGTTCGAGGCCAGCCTGGTCTACAGAGTGAGTTACAGGACAGCCAGGACTATACAGAGAAACTCTGTCTCAAAAAAAAAACCTAAAAAAAAAAAAAATCCCAAGACCAAACCAACCAACCAAACCAAAAAAAGGCAGAAGCATATTTTATATATATATAATGAATTCACATGCCAGAAAAACAGAATTGGCCTGTCCACTCCAGGAAAAGAAAGCAGCAAATAGGTACCTTGACCCCCCAGCCCTAGCAAACAATCTCTACTTCTAAGCTAAGAGGTTACAGGCCACGATATCTTGATTCATCCTGAGCACTATTCAGGTTCCATCCTGGAGTCTTTATTAAAGAATGCTCTTGGATAACAGTCACTTGATTAGCCTCTGGCTGGAAGAATGACTCAAGTTTCAAACAACCCATTCATGATGAAATTAAACAGGGACATAACAAGAGACCTTTTCCAGGTTAACCCCAGGCAAAGCTCTCAGGGACGTGAATGCTGAGACACGCAACAGTGTTTCTTAACCTTCCTGATTCTGTGACCCCCAACTCTAAAATTATTTTCACTGCTGTCTCATAACTGTAATTTTGCTACTGTTATGAACTGTAATGTAAATATCTACGTTTTCCGATGGTCTTAGGTGTCCCTAGTGAAGAGTCATTCAACCCCCAAAGGACCACATTGAGAAATTCTGGCATGGAGTCTAAGGACTGAGGATGCATTTGCAGGGTACTAATGATGCAGAAGTCTAATGTGGGGCATCTCCCCGACCTCAAAGAAGGACCAACTATTAGTGTTTTGTTTTTTCATTTGAGAAGATCAAAACCACTCAGTCCAAAAACTTTAATTATAATGGAAAGAATAGCATAGTTTAAAGTAACTGGATTAAGGAAAATATATATGTAATAATTTCAAGGTTGGGCTGAGTGACAGCACAGTCAACTATATCACAATGCAAATATAGCAAGATACGAATTACAGACTCTACAGACTGGGGCTGTCATTACTGGCACATACTGGCTTCATTTCATTTTCTGCAAGTGTCAAACTTTTTGTAAGAGGTTAAATCCTGGTAGTTCACACCTTAACTTCTAGTACTTGGGTGGCAGATGCAGGAAGATCTCTCTGAGATCCAGACCACCTGGATTTCTATTGTGACACAATGAGATCCTGTCTTTAAAAAAAGGGGGGGGGAAGTTCATAAGAAAGTACTGGGGAAAAATATTACAAAAAAAGGAGGTGGCAGGTCCCACTGGGACAATAGTCACTCTGGAAGGCAATACACCGTCTTCTTAGTTTGACCCAAGGGACTCAGAGTTCAGAAGTGCAAAGGGCCTTTGCACTCTCTAAGACAGTTAACCCAAGGTTTTATGGGCCCATAAAAAAATTAGAAAAACATGGGCAGTTTCACAGTGCTTTCATAAAAGTGTTAAATACTTCATTTAAAAACTGTTCTGGTGCCTGAGACTGTGTGCCCCAGCACTTCTGGCTGCCAAATGTAACCAACACGTCAGTGCTAGCAGATGATTCGATCGACTCTCTCGGCAAAAGGAAGATAATCCTATGTTCGTTTCTTTCAGTATTTTGGGAATAAGGTTACAAAAGGAAAATGATGGAAACTACGAGGCCAATCCCTCTGTTTTATATGAAAGCAAAAACAGAAAACGGAGGCCAGAACTGTGGTGGACTGAAACACTAGCTATCTCTACAATCCCGGGTAAGGGCTTCACTCCAGACATCAAAAGTGGCTGACGGTACAGCCCATCTAGGAACAAAACCCAGGCTACACACAGGAACACAGCTTCCCACCAAGTCGCCCGCCTAGCTGGCTTTTCAGTGGTGATCTGTTAAAAGATCACCATTCTCAGCATCTACAGAGACTTTCCTGAGTTTTGATGTTAGGCGTTCAGCCACACTTGTGAAATTCTAGTTTAACACAAGAGCATAAGGACATGCAAATTGACCACCACTGCAAGACTGTCATCTGTGGTTCTATTTTCTCAAATCTAAATAGACAGCATGTAATTTTATGCAGAAGACTGCGAAACAAGCCATTTTTCTTCCGCATGCTTTTCCTATATGGAGATTCAAGAACCAAGACAAACAAAAACTGTCACCATCAAGCCTCAGACTTTAAATGTACTGAGAAAACCTGTGTGCGTACGACAAAACAAATGTAAGCAGCTCATCAAATTGGACCCTTATTTAATGGGGAGAAGTGGTATAGACCTTGGGAGATTTAAAAAAAAGAATTTACAGAAGATAAACTGACTTCTAGTTTTATAAAACAGATTAGACACTCATTGACATATTATGTCTCTCATCAGCCTAGGAGACAGAAGAGAGAATTAATATGTGGGATATGTAGTCCTACTGAGGTGGAGATGTGCAGTCCTACTGAGGTTTGCCTCTGCCTTAAGAGCTGCAATGCATTTGTTGATGTGCACTAGGGAATCATTAGGACAAGCCCTGAAACTGCGTGAGTTCCATGGGTAGCCCAGGTCTATCCATTCCGGGGTGGAAATTAATGATAAAAAGAAAGGTCGAGTGTATCCAACGTGTGTGTGTGGTCCATAGGCCATGAACCCCAGCAGAGATATGAATGCCACCCAATAACATTCCATTCTGGGATTTTGGCATGTAACTATTTTATTATTCTTTTTGTAACTTGATGGCATGACTCTAGAGCATGAATTTTTAGATGACAACATTCTGTTGCAATGTCAAAAAGTTGGACATGCCTGAAGTTCCCAAGGCCAATATAAGAGCAGACTGAAATAGATAACATGGGCGCCACCCTGAGTTTCAAGACAGGGTGGTAGTTACATTCAGACACAACTACACAATATTTCAGACACTATTTGTATTGGAAAAAGAGCAAGTGCATACAGAATAAAAGATTGAATTTTAAAATTTCATCCACTGATAAGCACATAACTGGTTCACTGTTTAGTGTTGATTTGCAAATGTATAGAAATGAAGTCAATTTACTTTCTGATCTACTCATATACATCTGAAGTAAATAAAGAACCCTAGTGTCTGTTACTAAATGATGTTACCTGTAATAGAATGCTCTGAACTGTCTTCCCAGCCCACACTGCCACCCCCTTCCTTCTTTACAATGGCTCCATTTTGTGTGACAGGGTCCGGCAGCCATGCTGAGATGTGCTCCTGGCTCCCTGGTCACAGGCATGGCAGCTAAACATGGACCACTGATACAAGCTGAACTAAATCCAACCTCTTCCCCAAACTCCAGGGTGGAAGGATGCTTCATCGGCATATCCTGGTGGCTCGCTGGCACGGACAGGCAGAGGTGAGACTAGTGAAGGAAAGAACGAACTCCTGGTCTGCTCCTGGGTGACTTCTGGATGCAGAGGTGCAGTGCCTAGTGGAGATGCCCTGACCTACTGGGACTGAGATGACATGGTCTTCTCTCTAGCTCTTCTCTCCTTCCTTGCCATACAAAGTTGTGCTTCTGTGGCTTATAACCAAGAACTCCCAACAGTTAAAAAGCTAAGATGTTTATTATAGTACTTTGAAAGTTTGAACTGGTACTAAATAGAAGCTAACAAATGGAGATCAAATATGATTATACAGAAATTAAACTTTGCAACATAAATGAAAAAGGAAATACAGAGCCAGACGTTGAACACACTGTTTAATCTTGTCGGTTTGATGGGATTTAGAATCATCACGGAGAGAAATCACTAGGTGTGTCTACCAGGGATTATATAGATTAGGTTAAAAGAGGTGGGGAGACCTTCCCACCCCAAATGTGGGACTGGCTTTCCAGACTAAATAGAAAGAAGGAAGCTATGGGATCCCTAGCTCTGCTTCCTGACTGCACATGCGATGTGGCAGCTCCCGGAAGGAAGCTCCTACTGCTATGACTTCCACGTTGTGATGGGTTCTGTGCCCTGGAACTATAAGCCAAAACTAACCATACTTCCTAGAGTTGCTTCAGTTTCTGTCAGAAATCTATGTCTCACCAACTAAAAGAGTAACAAATCCACTCATACTATGAGAAAAATGCTGCAAGGTAATAGGCTAAAGGTTAATGTCCTTAATATATAAAAAGCTCTTATAAATAAATAGTTATTTCCAAAGAGTAGACAAACTGTATAAACCAGAAAGAATCATCATCCAAACGGTCAATAGATGACAGATGATATAAACATATACACATGAATTTCATTTCACCAAGCTTGAGTTTAATGAAGTGCTTCTCATCTTTTTGACAGTTAGCAAACATCAAAGGCTTACTGCTAAATCAGTTTCTAGCCACACATTGCTGACCACAGCATGAAGTGGCCAGTCTGATAGCATGAATAATAATTATGAATGTGCACGGCTTCTAACCAAGCTCTCCACATCTAGAAAACGTCCTTAAGGAAATAATTAAAGGAGCAGAATAAAATTTAAAAGCCTAAATGGAAATCCTAGATGGGTCAACTAGTAGTGATTCATTAATACAAAGCCTTCCACTGAAATATCAGGTACCACTCTGGATACTGACTTATAGATGAGTCCAACATACACTCAAAAAGAAGACACCTTCAAAAGCATGTATAAATGATCCACTTTTATTTTTTTAAGATATAATAAGTCTGGATCTATCTCACGTATTAACAATGGTTATTGGTTTTACAATTTCCCTTTGTTCTTTATAGCTTTCAACAAATTATGTATCATTTGAACTTTTTAATAATGTATTTTACAGTTCTATAATTTGTTCTTTTGTTAGAGGTAGGTAGGAGTTGAAGAATATGTGTAATTTACAAATAGAAAGGAAAGAAATATTTACAAGACAGGTCAAAACCGTCAAAGGTGGGAGTGAGACCTGGGTATGGGTCTTACATCTGCTGCTTAAAAAGCGTGCTTGCTTTGCATGAGCTTCCGCACCTGTGCTGTGTGCGCTTGATTAAATTCACACAGATAGCACACGGCACAGAGCACGCACACAGGGATATCTCGATCTGTAATGCTGCACTGAGCAAATGCTAATACCTCTAATGAAGCAGAGTGGTAGTGGGGATATGGAAATGGGCCAAGTGAATCAAAAGCTATCCTCGTGTTACTTTCAAAGTGCCTGTGATAGGATAAATTAGAAAGCTGGTAAAACCACTGAAGGGACCACTTAGAGAAGGCTCCTCAACTATTGCCCTTGACACCAGCTTACATGATTAGGTTTGTCCGGCGTCACGTACACACTCTGCGTGCCACCCACAGTCAGAATGCAACCACGGTAACAACCTAAGGTCCCAGAACCAACGTGTGGATATTTAGCTGCAAGCCTCCCTCCCCACTCTTTCCTTCTCCCCATTTGCATGGGTGGCAAATACTCGGCACTTGATAAAGCTTTAGTTGGGCTCCTCTAAGTCAGTGGTTCTCAGCCTTCCTAATGCTGTGACCCCTTAATATAGTTCCTCGTGCTGCAAAGCCCCCCCCCCCGACCATAAAATTATTTTCTTTGGTGCTTCATAACTGTAATTTTGCTACTGTTAAGAATCGTAATGAAGGTCTAGAGAGATGGCTCAGTGGTTAAGAGCACTGACTGCTCCAGAGGTCCTGAGTCCAATTCCCAGCAACCACATGGTGGCTCACAACCATCTGTAACGAGATCTGATGAGTTCTTCTAGTGTGTCTGAAGAGAGCTACAGTGTATTCATATAAATAAAACAAATAAGAATTCTTTAAAAAAAGAATCATCATGTGAATAGTCTGCGCCTTCTGATTGTCTTCGGCCACCCCGTGAAAGGGTAGTTCAAGTCCCTAAAGGGGTCATCACATAGAGGTGGCCCCCCACTGCTCAAGTTCTCAGGGTGATCTTCACCCCCATCCTGCGGTCTTAGCAAGAATCCTGCTGAGGAAGTTCAGGAGGGACTCTTCAGCCTTGCGAACTGATCAAGCTTGCATCCCAGTCTGTGTTGTCTAGCAATCATCCTGCTAGGTCAGTTCAGTTCGGTGACTTTTGACCCACTGACCCCTCAGTCAGCTCCCCAGCCATCGATTGGGCCAGTTACGCAGAGCTGACCCGAAATGCTATCTCTGTGTCAACAGAATGAGTCAGGACCCTTTCTCTTTAAGGTGGATATGTGTAAAGGTCTTGGGACATTTGAGAACAGAGTTAATCACAAAACTATTTGAGGAGAAAATAGTTTGTGACCTATGCACTGAGATTCGAAATTGTCCAGAGAGATTAAAGACTGAAACCACAGCAAACCAAAGCCTACTTCTGGTGTCTGCAAATGCGATAGTTCTTGGTATCACTTCAAAGATGGTCAGAAAGGGCAGGGGTGGGCGTTGGGCAATGCTATAACACACACGATGACTATGTCTTATTACAGGATGGACCCAGCACGAGACCAGCGCCTGCCGTACAGTAGGAAGGCAGTGATGTCATCATCGGGAAACTAACGGAAGCAGATGAACGATGGTTACTTCTCAGAAGAGGGCATAACTCAAGAGTGAAAAAGCCCATTAAATTAGGCAAATTAGAAAACTCAAGACACTTCTAAAAAAATTTCTACCAAACACTGAGAAAACTGTCTTGAGCAGTATGTGTTTGAAGAAAACAATCCTGGTCTGCAGGTGAAATCACCAAAGAGAGTTGCTATTACCAAACCCAGAAAACCTGGTGTGGTAGAGAAATATTATATGTGATACTGCCTATTCAAATAGAGTTTTATCACAGATAAACACACTGGTCAGAATGGCTTAATCCAGTTCCAGAAAGCATTAGGAGTCTTGGAAAGAAGGGGATGGATGTATCTGTCTATAGAAGTCCCCCCCCCCCCAACTAGGAGCAACACCTTGGAATGAACTTAGCATAACTTTAGATGTGGAAGCCTTCTGAATGTCACCACTGAAACGGAAAAAATAGCTGCGGCCACCCTGGACTTCTGCTTACCGGCAGGCACTTATTACGGACAGGGCAGTTCAATGACAGCCCCCATCCACCTGCTTCTTTTCAGCCTTTCCCAACCAGAGTGGAAAGCAAGCCTTCAGGTTCCTTAGTTGCATAGATTGAATAGGAAGTTCCAAAGCAGGAATCAACAAAAGGGGGGGTCTGGAAGAAAGAGTGGGTGCAGGGGAGACCAGAGCAAGAAAGGAAAAAAAAGTCCGAGGAATTTCAGAGCTTCAAAATAGGAATGGTTTATTTATCATTACTGGGACTAGGGCACACAATGGTATTTGATATTACTAGGACATGGCTACCTAATGGCACTTATCAGTAGCTGGCACTACAGGTAACATTGGTTGAGAGGTAGAGTACCCAACAGATTCTAAGACAAATTCAAATACCTGAATTACTATCTGGATTTTAGTAATGTCTTTCACCAAAAATAAAGTTTTGGATTTCTGTACAATTTAGAACTCCATAGGACTCAAAGAACTTACATAATGTCCATTTAACAAAAGTACTCAAAGCAATGTTTAAGACAGTTACACAAATGGCAAAATGATACAACTGTTATTATTGAAAAATGTATCATTAGTAAAACTTAAAGAATGCTTAATATACCAAATAACGTTTCTCAAGAACACTGGCTAGGTCTTTGCAGGTTAAGGCTCAAACTCCATGCTTGCCATGTCTGGGGCTGCCATTTGTGCTTTATAGAAAAGTCAGACACATTTTTAAAAATAGTTTTAAAAGAGAGAACTACAAAGGGAAGAAGGTGGAGGAGGAAGGAGACGCCACCATGGGTTGTGTGAGACATAAAAACATGGTCCTGAGGGCTGGCCAAATGGAGTTAAGAGCAGCCTAGACGAAACAGGACTCTAGAATGGCTGTCCTCTAAAAGACTCCACCCAGAGGCTGACTCAGACAGATGCAGACACCTACAGCCAAACAGTGGATGGAGCTTGGGGACTCTTGCGGAAGAATAGGAGGGAGGATTGTGGCCCTGAAGGGGATAGAAACGCCACAGGAAGACCAATAGAGCCAACTAACCTGGACCCTGGGGGCTCTGAGAGACTGAACCACCAACCAAAGAGCGCACACATGGGCTGGGCCTATGCCTCCCCACACTTATGTAGGAGATGTGCAGCATGACCTTCCTGTGAGTTCTGAACAACTGGAGCAGGTGCTATCCCAAAAGCTGTTGTCTGTCTGTGAGATATCTTCTTCTAGCTGGGCCACCTTGTCTGGCCTCAGGGGGTGAGGAAGCTCCTAGATACGAAGAGACCTGATGTGCCAGGGTGGGGGATATGCAGGGAGGGGGATCTCCCCCCTCCTGCTCAGAGGAAAGGGGGATGGGGTTGGGGGAAGGATTATGGTAGGGGTGACAGGGAGTGGGGCACTCAGAGGGAAAAATAAATAAATTAATCTTAAAAATAGCTTATAAAGAAAGATTCTAACCCATTAAAATGAGCTGACTTCAGGCCCCTGCAGCACAGGAACAACCTGTGTGGCATTTGAACTTGTGGAAACAGAGGGAAGCTGGTCTACAGTTTTTAGGTCAGACTGGGGCTTCCTTTCCCCTAGGCACTCTCTGGGTAGACCTCACAGGCTCAGTCGGTAATTTCAAAGCCAAGTTTCAAAATGCAACTTGCTAATGCATGTTTTAAAAATACTGCATTAGCTTTAAAGAGCTTCATGACCCGGCATATAGCCCTTAATCTAGTGCAGTGGCTCTCGACCTTCCTAATGCTGCGACCCTTTGATACAGTTCCTCAGGTTGTGCTCACCCCCAATCATAAAACTATTCCTTTGCTACTTCATGACTGTATTTTTGCTACTGTTAGGAATCATAATGTAACTATCTGATATTCAGGATATCTGATATTGACCCACAGGTGAGAGCAGCAGACCCAGTGACTATATTGTCCCCCACAGTAAGACGCTCTTCAAGGAGCCAGAAAATCCCATTAGTAAGTTCCAGAATAGAGGAAGCTCTTCAGTCTTGGCACCCTCAAGACTTACAAGGATGGCTTATTGTGGATTCTCTAACTTAGCCACACAGAGATGATCTCTTCTTAAAGGGGATTAAAGTAGACCATTTTCCACCCTCCAAAATGGAGGGTTGTCAACTTTCCTGGTCCACTGGTGTATGTGTGTTTGCATATGTATGTGTCTATATCTATGTGTATGCATATGTTTATATATGTATATACATATATCTTTAGCCTTTCTATCTTCCATTATGAGATGTGGTTTTCATAAGTTGTCTTGCATGGTTTTGAACTCACTCTACCTCAGGTAGAACTATATACCTTGTTACTGTTAGCTTCCTGGGTAGCTGAGATCCTTCTGCCTCAGCCTCCCAAGGAGCTGGGAGGACAGCCTATACCACAAGCTCTAATTTCAAATGTTTGTTAGAGACATAAATAAAAGACTAGGTTCAAAAGCATCCCTCTGTTTCCACTAGTTAAATAACCTTTCCATCTATTCTATCCCTCTCAGGAACCTTCTAGAACAAAGAGGATTTCTGTTTCCCAGTTCCTCCTCTACAAACAGGAAGTGACTTTTGCTCACCCCTCACTCCCAACCCCCTCCCTTCTTTGTTTCAGTCATTTTTATCATTTAGGATGCATCTTTGAAAAATTATCAATTTTCTTTATAATAATTTTATCATATTTATAAACTTTATAAGTACAAAAATTAAAAAGAATAATATAGCTCTGAGGTTTGAGGACATGGTATATTATAGTATCTCATAAGAGTAGTTGTGAGGCAACAGAGATGTTAGTGATATTATATTATTAATGTCACATCCTGGGTCAGATAGATGTATCATAAGTTGAAACTGTGAAGAGGGAGTTTGGCGTCATGAGCCCTGGAGTCAGACCCTCTGGGTTCAGATATAGATTGTACTAACATGGGCAAGTTGCTTAGTTATTTCACACCTGTGTTCTCATCTACAAAGTAGATATGATAAGACTATTGTGAGCCGGGCGGTGGTGGCGCACGCCTTTAATCCCAGCACTTGGGAGGCAGAGGTAGGTGGATTTCTGAGTTCGAGGCCAGCCTGGTCTACAGAGTGACAGCACGGACAGCCAGACAAAGAAAAACCATCCCTGAAAAAAAAAAAAAAAAAAAGACTATTGTGATACGTAGATGGCCTAATATAAATTTGAAAATACTAAAGAATAC
>JADRCD010203430.1:0-14484 GCA_019843815.1 Montemys delectorum
CAACAATCAATTTAACAGTCTTATGTAGATGCTTGTCTACAGCAATAGTGAAAATACATTGTTCTCAGTATTAATTTTAAATAACTCCAAACATATTAACTGTATACTTCAAAATAATACATCACTACTGGTATTTTCCTAAATGAACATAAATATATAAAGTCTTTTTGTTTGTTTTGTATTTAGTAGAGTTTAAAATCTTGGCTCTTACTGTGGTACAAGTCCAAAAGAAGAACAATTTTTAGACATTGTATTTCATTGTAATAAGGCTGTACTTCAATGACCCTCACATCACCAAAGGATTTTACCTCCATCGTACCTAAGCTGAGAGTTGATAGTTCTGCTGCACCAAGAAATGAATTGTAGGCTCAATTTTTGGATACAGACTTCCTGCTATGGTCAAAGCTATTTGACTTGAGTGAGTGACTTTTTTCTCAGGCCACAGAGAACAGGTTACATTTATTTAAGAAATGGTATATGTATTAAGATGGTCTATCCATAAAGTCATTCATCAACTGTTTCAATGAACAATGGTTCTGCTTGGAGGGTGGCATAGACATTGGGTGAGGGTAAGAATTTGGTTCATTAGCTATGATAATTTGGAAAAGCATTCATCTCAAAGAAAGAGTAACTTATAAAGTCCTCTTCTTCAAACTTGATACAAGAGTTACAAACGTCAGGCAAAGCATTCAGTCTCACTCTTTGTTGTTCTCTTACATGCAACCTCCCTAGTTAATGATCTATGTTTCTTTTGGGTATATAAATACTTTTGAAATATATAAGCCGTTCTGAAAATCATAGTATAGTGTAAAGACATGAAATAAACAATACTACTAATAGAGAGGCTGAGATAGGAGAAGCAAGATTTCAAGACCCTTGTATTGGCTAGTTTTGTGTGTCAACTTGATACAGGCTAGAGTTATCACAGAGAAGTGAGCTTCAGTTGGGAAAATGCTTCCATGAGATCCAGTTGTGGTACATTTTGTCAATTAGTGATCAAAAGGGTAGTGCCATCCCTGGGCTGGAAGTCTTGGGTTCTATAAGAGAGCAGGCTGAGCAAGCCAGGAGAAAGCAAGCCAGCAAGGAACATCTCTCCATGGCCTCTGCATCAGCTCCTGCTTCCTGACCTGCTTGAGTTCCAGTCCTCACTTCCTTGTAACAGTCATGTGGAAGTAAGCTGAATAAACCCTTTCCTCCCCAACTTGCTTCTTGGTCATGATGTTTTTGCAGGAATACAAACCCTGACTAAGACAAATTGGTACCAGGAGTGAGGTATTCCTGTGACAACCTGGCCATGTTTTGGGGAGGACTGTGGAAGGACTTTGGAACTTTGAGCTAGAAGAGCAGTCACTGGCTGTTAAAAACTGTGTGAGATATTCTGTAGGAGTTTGGAAGATCATGTTGTGAACAGTGCAGAGATGGAGGCCTGGCTTCTGAAATTTCAGAGGGAAGGTTAAAGACTCTTATCAGGGCCATGTTGTTTTGATTGTGAAGATTCTGTGGTTCTGGTTAGCTGGGGCTGAAGTATCAGCTGTGATTAACAAGATACCAGAACTACTAAAGAGAGAACTTTGCATTACTGGGACTATTGATGCTGGTTAGCTGGAGCTAAGAAATTAGCGGTGATTAAGAAGAGACCAGCATCATTGAAGTAACATCTTCTGGAAAGTGTTTTCTGAGAGCACAAAGAGGTTGTGTTCCAGAGCTAGCCAAGGTTGTACCTTGTGCTGCAGCAGGACTTGGTAATGTATAAGAGTCATCCAGGTGGTACTGGTTTTAACAGTACGATGGGGTCCTGAAGAGCAGCTGAGGCTCGGCACAGTGAGAGGTCATGGAAGGCCATTGGTGAAGGTGCAGCTTCAGTTTGCAATTCATGGCCCAGGACTTGAAGGTGTCGTGGAAAGGAGTTGAGACTTGGCACCGTGAAGACAGTCTATGAGAGGCTATTGGTAAAGCCTAGTTACAACAATGTTTTGGGAATGCCAGTACCATGCAATGACCACCAAGGACAGCAATAGCAGTGGAGTACAGGCATCTGGAGCCTAGAAGACAAGATGTGTGCTACAAAGTACAGAGCTGGAGAAGTGATCAAAGCCATTAGAGGAACCCAGAAGATCGTGAGTTAGATCCCAGACATTGGTTTTGCTTTTGATTGTGACTGTACCCTGATATTTTTCCCTCTTAAAGAAAGAATGTATTTTAGTGGGGCCCACAGTTAAAAGACTTTGAATTTTAAAAGATATTAGACATTTTAAATTGATTGAACTTTTAATATGTAAAGACTGTGGGACTTTAGATCTTGAAGATGAATAAAAACATAAGGGTTGAGGCTTAATAGTGATGTGTTTGTGTGTCAAGTTGACAAGGGGTCAATTGTACTGGCTAGTTTTGTGTGTCAACTTGACACAGGCTGGAGTTATCACAGAGAAGTGAGCTTCAGTTGGGAAAATGCCTCCATGAGATCCAGCTATGGGACATTTTGTCAATTAGTGATCGAAGGGGTAGTGCCGTCCCTGGGCTGGAAGTCTTGGGTTCTATAAGAGAGCAGGCTGAGCAAACCAGGAGAAAGCAAGCCAGCAAGGAACATCTCTCCATGGCCTCTGCATCAGCTCCTGCTTCCTGACCTGCTTGAGTTCTAGTCCTGACTTCCTTGGTGATAAACAGCAATATAGAAGTAAGCTAAATAAACCCTTTTCTCCCCAACTTGCTTTTTGGTCACGATGTTTGTGCAGGAATAGAAACCCTGACTAAGACAACCCTTATGTTGTACACAGGAATACACTGTCACAAACACACAAGCTTAAAGTGTATATAGATTGTACAATGTTGGACCTATTTCTCCAATTACGAAATTAGAGAGACCATTGGATGACAATCAACAAATTTCTAATTCCTCATATTATTGGATTTCTATTAGGATATGTTGATAATATTAATTTTCATATTAATATATTAAGAAAAAGTAATTGTCACTTCCTGTTGTTTTTGTTGTAAGAGGTTGAATTAGGTTTGTGTGGATTTGTTGAAAGATTACTTTCTTGCTTCTTCTAGGGTGTAGTTTTGCTCCTTATGTTAGTGTTTTCCATCTATTATCCTTTGTAGGGTTGGATTTGTGGAAAGATATTGTGTAAATTTTGTGATGGAATATCTTGTTTTCTCCATCTATGGTAATTGAGAGTTTTGTTGGATATAGTAGCCTAGGCTGGCATTTGTGTTGTTGTAGGTTCTGTATGACATCTGCCCAGGATCTTCTAGCTTTCATAGTCTCTGGTGAGAAGTCTGGTGTAATTCTAATAGGCCTGCCTTTGTATGTTACTTGACCTTTTTCCCTTACTGCTTTTAGTATTCTTTCTTTGTTTTGTGTATTTGGTGTTTTGACTATTATGTGGCGGGAGGAAATTGTTTTCTCGTCCAGTCTATTTGGAGTTCTATAGGCTTCTTGTATGTTCATGGGCATGTCTTTCTTTAGGTTAGGGAAGTTTTCTTCTATAATTTTGTTGAAGATATTTACTGGCCCTTTAAGTTGGAGGTCTTCAGTCTCTTCTATACCTATTATGCTTAGGTTTGGTCTTCTCATTGTGTCCTGGATTTCCTAGATCTTTTGAGTTAGGGTCTTTTTGCATTTTGCATTTTCTTTGACTGTTCTGTCAATGTTGTCTATGTTATCTTCTGCCCCTGAGATTCTCTCTTCTATCTCTTGTATTCTGTTGGTGATGCTTGCATCTATTTTTCCTGACTTCTTTCCTAAGATTTCTAACTCCAGAATTGTCTCTTTTTGTGATTTCTTTATAGTTTCTACTTCCATTTTTAGGTCCTGGATGGTTTTACTCAATTCCTTCACCTATTTGTTTGTGTTTTCCTGCAATTCCTTAAGGGATTTTTTTGAGTTTGATCTTTAAATGCTTCTACTTGTTTACTTGTGATCTTCTGTAATTCTTTATGGGATATTTTTTTTTGTTGTTTCCTCTTTAAGGGCTTGTACCTCTTTACCTGTGTTCTCCTGTAATTCTTTAAGGGAGTTATTCATGTCCTTCTTAAGTTCCTCTATCAGCATTGTGAGATATGATTTTAGATCCAAATCTTGCTTTTCCGGTGTTTTGGGATATCCAGGACTTGCTGTGGTGGGAGTACTAGGTTCTGATGAACCCAAGCAGTCTTGCCTTCTGTTGGTAGGATTCTTGTGTTTGCCTTTCGCCATCTCTTGATCTCTGGTGTTAGATGTTCTTGGTGTCTCTGACTAGAGCTTGTCCTGTTCCTGCTGCCCTGCGACTCCTCTGCCAGCATCAAGAATTTACAAGAGAAACCTATACTGAAGCAATTAATTAGTTGCAGTGCAAATGTAAATGTAACTTCATCTCTCATATTACATTCATGTGGCAATATGAATTCCGTTGCACTTATAATTTTGTTTGCATATATTGTTAAACTTGTTTGGTTAGAATGGAAGCTCTAAGCATAAACTCTAAGCATAAGCAGTTTATCCTTAGTTTCATGTTCATACATTTTAAACATACATAATAATAAAAATGATTTGTCAATACTGGAAATCTTCAACGATCAGTTCCTCCACTGAAAGGATTCATTATTTTTCTAAGAAATGTCAGTTTTGAAATATCCTGGTGTGGGCTGAGCAAAGGTCAAAGGTCAGTGGGAAATTGACATACCAAAGAAATTTGGACAAAACTTTAAACTTGGAGATTATATTTCTGCAGCATTTTAATTTTAGCTAACCTTGTAAGGAATGGCATGAGTTTTTTTTATTATTATTATTAGATATTTTCTTTATTTACATGTAAATTTCTCCTTTCCCAGTTTCCCCTCCAACAAACAAACAAACAAAAACAACAAGAACAAACCCCTGTTGCCTCCCCACTCCCCATGCCTGCCATCCCACCTTCTCCCAATTTTTGGCCCTGGTATTCCCCTACACTGGGGCACAGAACCTTCACAGGGCTGAGGTCCTCTCCTCCCATTGATGATCGAATTTGCAATCCTCTGCAAAACACATGCATTTGTTTAGTTAGCTTACAAAATGATACTGCAATTTGCATTATTCTCTTATTATACTATTATTAAATAGTTTTACTTTGACCAAAATATTTTATAAATATGTTTGTCATGAATAAACCATGATAAGGAAAGTTTAATTATCTAAAGTCAAATACTTTGATAGTTTCGATTTTGATATTATCTGAAAAGATGGGAGTCAGGGATCTAAGTTTATAGAAGATTTTGTCAGCTGACCAGTTCACATTCAAGCAGTAGGTGGCCCCCAGTAGGCTGCAGGCCAGATCCCATCCCATAGATGTTAGACCTACTCTCCTCTTTTCTGCTGCCCCCTGAAGCCTGGTCAGTATTCATTATCAGATCCTTGAGAAAATTTCCCTGTTTACCAAAGATTTGGGAGATCTTCCTCTTCTATCCATGACCACCCACTTCACTTCCTTCTCTTGCATTGGTAGTCATGTTATAGCAGTAGGGAGAGTGCAGTAGGCCACATATGATTACTTATTCAGTGGTTCAAAGGAAAGAGCTGGAAATGTCCTGCTCATCCCATTTCTTTCCTTCCCCAGCATTGAAGAGAGCCTAGACTCTAGACTGAGAAGAATTCTCTAGCTCTGAGATGTATGAGACTGTGCTGTGTCCAGGCCTGCAGAGCAAGCAGAAGTCAGAAAGAACTGGGTAGGAATTTGGGGGAGTTTCCAAGCTTTTGAGAGAAAAGAATTCTTTGACCTGAGTATCATAGGAATAACTGGTTTCTCTCCACCTAACCCTTGATCTATTAGGGGACTGGAAACTTTCATTGTCTTATAGACAGGTAGACCAGAATCTTGACTTTTTTATTTTTATTTTTATTTTTTTTTATTAATACCAGCAAGGCAATGCTGACTTTGGAGACACAAAAGAAATAGTTCTGGAAGAGGACAGAGGAAGATTTGTGAGCAGAAAGTTCTTTTTCTTTGTTTCAGCCTAAGTTAATCGTACCTAGTAGGGAGCTTCATCATGGCATTTCCATGCATACATTTGAAAGATACTAATGCAAATTCTGAGAGAGAGAGAAAGGGATTTCTGAAGAGAAAATTTTATTTTAGCATGTATTAATTATACAGAATAGAGGGTTTCATTATATTTCCATAGACGTATAAAACAGATTGGATACCATTCTCCACCCATCATACTTTCTTATCTGTCTTGTGCTCCCTTTCTCATTCATATCCCTAGTGGATCCCAACATCTTTTTCCACATGTGAATTGCCAAGGTAGCTTATATTAATTGTAAAACATAACAAGCTCACCACATTTTCATACATGTACATGCAGTTTCACTCCTCTGGGGCCTATCATCCCCCTTCACCCTTTCTTGTCCTCTCTGCTACCCATTGGTCCCTTCCTGTACTCCCCCCTCTACTTTCATGCCTTATCTATTCTTGAAATCTAACTTTTGAGGAGAGAATTTTATAGGACATTTTTAGGTAATTGTGAACCTTGTTTTCTCTCCCTCAGGTAAAAGTGACACTTCAGTGCTTCCCTATGTCTCCATGGAGTTTTGGGTTGTCTAGAATTTTAAAGTCATTTTGCATTTTTTGAGAAGACACTGTAAGAATTCAGGCAATGTGTTGGGCCAAAATGTCACTGCATCATTAGGATGACCCGCTGCTAATTAGAAACATTTCTTTCTTCAAGAAAAAATGTCAGGTGATCCGGGTTTTATTTCAGATATAATCTTTGGGGAAAAAAATTCCCTGGCGCTTCGTGCCATACAATTAATGCAAATCGTTGGCAAAGACAGTTCATGCAGGAAGCTGTCCCTGTCACTAAACAGGTTGCAATGCGCAGTTTATGCTTTGAGGACATGTTATGTGAAGAAGATCTCTCTCCAAATTGTCATGACTCTGAATCTGTCCCCTTATCCTTATAAGTGAACTAGCTCCATTATCTGATAGAAAGTAGACAAATATTAGCACACATCTAGCTTCTGACTTGCATAGTGTCTTATAAGCTGTCAGCATATCTGGTGGGGGCAACTTTGTATTGAGCTTGTTAAAGTTACACAAGAGTCCCAAGAGAAATAGAATTAAAGTCCTTAAGCAAAAGTTCACCATCCACTGAAAACGATGCTTGGATATCTTCCCTATTATCCCTGTATAGGCTTTTTAAAATTTTCCCTGTAGCAGCTGTTGATCTGAGAGATGCAGTTTTCTTCCATATAGATCTTTCAGACTGCAGGTCATGGAAGCAAAAATCATCTGTGATGTGATAAAGAACATTCATTTCTGGGCATTTTTTTTTCTAGAACTTGATACAGAATGAAGAAATAGATTATCATGCTTACTTTAGAATAGGACTGTTTGCATACATTGTGGGCAAGTCTTGTTCTATACTGATGAAAAAGTAACATTTAAGTAATGAGGTCACTACTTTTAGAAGTATTTCATATGTTGGACAAAGGTAGTTTCTAAGCAGAATAGTTTGACTATAGCTACCTACCTGTTAGCTCTTATCATTGAAAAGAATCTTTTCCTAGTAAGATAATGAACATGACTAGTAATCTAAATCTGGAATTTTAGGTATCATGGTAGAAAAGTTTTGATCAGGCATTGATTTTTTTTAAAAGTAATATCTTATTCTTTGACATTTCCATATATTTATATTATATATTGGTTTTATCTATCCATTACTACCTCCTACCAACTCATCTTGCTCTGCCTACTTTTTTTTAAGATTTAGGGACTAGATAGTCATAAATCTAAAATCTAAAGCATAGGTAAAATGTATTTTTCATACTTTCTTCTTAATGTATAATCAGTAATATACACATTACTTCTTAATGTATAATCAGTATAATATTAAAACCTAAAAGCCAGCCTCCACCACTACTCTCTGAAGAAGTGATATACAGAGAGACATGACCAATTCAGACCATACCACTGACTCACACCAGTGAGCTAGGTGGATTATCCCAAAAGTTGAATGACTGGAAGCTGAATTTGTCCAACCAGTGAGCAGAGGAGTTTGGGTTTTTGGAAAAGTAAAACTTTTTCCTTTTATATAACTTCCAAAAATGGTTTACTTAAGTCATATTGCATTAAAATAACTTTAGCAGGAATAAAAATGATAGGCAATTTGAAATTGCCTTTTTTTTGAAATTGCCTTCTTAACATGAAATTAGAAAGAAAGTCCTATACCTGTTCTGAAAGGAAATTTAGAAGCGCATCCTTGTTTGTTATATTTGATATCTTCATTTATTAAAACTAAGCTTTAAAGCCAGTGTCCTGTGTTTTGTAAGCATGGGGAATATTCTACCATTTGTTTATATCCCTTGCCTATTCTTTATACATGAACAGTCAGAATGTGTTATGACTGACAATAAAATGTGTAGTGAAAGTAATCCAAATGAATTCACATATTGTGCTTGCAAAAAATGCCTATCAGCTTGAGTAGAATAAAAGAAATTTATATTTTTTCTGGACAGAAAAATGTAAACTTCTTCTAAGATAAATGGCAAATTCATATCTAAAAGCTGGAGACTTGAAGAAATGCTAGTCTCTGCCCTACTTCAGGTGTCTTATCTTTCCCTGATTCATAGGTGTATATTATAATCAACTACAAGGTGGCCAGGTGCTTGAGTCAGTAGTTGTCACGAATGATGAGGGGGAAGACTTTGCTGTGAATTAAGATGACCTTTAAGCTAGCGTAGGAACTGGTCAAGGAAAAAATGAACATGATGAAGAGAATATTGATTGTCACTTTTTGAGACTTTATGTGTTTGGGAAACGCTTTTGCTTAAATTAACTGGATTTTAAGTGCAGTAAATCATAACAAGGCTCCTGTGTGTAGCTGAGGGCAGTAGCTCACACAGTCCCCCAGTAACCATTTGCTGTTTATACCTTTTAGAACATTATACAGTAAGGAGAGAGACTAACTGATGATTGTTCATTTTTCGAGGTCCATTGCTTGGACATCTGGCCACTGGTGTGTTAGCTGAGCAGTGTGCTCACTCTTGACTAACAGGGTTAGCTGAAGGAGTCTCAGATCCATACAAGGAAGACGAGTCACCTTTTCAAGTCAAAGATGCACCTGCTATTTTTCTTATGTCTAATGATCCGTGAAGTTTCCAACAGTTTGAAGAATTGAACATTTTGCTGTCTGTGTGCTGTAGAACATCTGGGAAACTGAAAGTTGTTTTAAAGCCTTGGTCACTTAGAGGAAATCACTACACTTGTTTTTTTTTTTTTTTTTTTTCTGACCAGATATTTTATGGATCTCAAAGTAGAGGAAGATTGTTTCTTTTACAAATATTAAATGGAAACCATTTCATAATCTGATTTATTCTGAGGTTTGGGAAGAGTTTGAATTAAATAATATCTGCTATAATAACTATAATAACCTCAGGTTCCTTTCTGCCACCCCTTTTCGGTCATTACTGAACTGCTATAATGCATTCCTTATACACTTTAATTTTATTACTATGTAGACTATCACAGAAAGTAAAGAGAACCAAGACAAAGAAAACTCAGTGTGTTACCCAAAGTAGCTGGCTAGTGAATAAGAAAACTTAAACACAAACTTAGATCTCTTTTATCAAAACAAAATCATTTACACTCTTTTACAGAACTGCATATAATTTATCCTCCCCAGTCACATGACTGACATATTTGCCATGATGGGTTACTCCGAGTGACAGCTGGTAAAAGAAAATGGGTCAGAAGAATAGAGGGGGCTCAGTGAGTGGGTGAACTAGAAATAGGTCTGTGCTTAGAGGGTAGGGCTCAGAACAAGGACCAGACATGAGAGAAGACCTAGTGCTCATTGATTATAGCAGACCCCATAGTTTAAAGTTTATATACATCACCATCACTTTTATGCTTGCTGCTATTGTTTCTCCTGTTAACTGAGACCCAACATGTCTATTTATTTCTCCAAGATGGATGCATACCATGCTTTGTGAAATCTGGTTGTATTTTCGGAAAGCAAATGCTTTAGAATTGTTGTAAATTACAGAACTTCATATTTGAATAAGTATATGTTAATGGGGAACATAACACATTAAAAATCAACTTAGTACTTGAGAATTTTAACATCTTAAATTTTCTATTGAATCCCAGCAACAACACATTGGGCAACTTACATCTTGCTTGAATTACTGAATATCAGGGTATAGAAGTAAATGGAATTTACCTTTACTAACAGGGATTTCATTACTTCTTTGCAAACAAATATTTAGTTGAGTGTTTCTCTAGCAGATGGCTACTTTGGATATTGAATTTAGCCTGTAGCAAACACACAGGAAGAAGCAGCACCTTTATTGAAATTTATTAATGATAATTTTGTGAGCAAATGCTAATAAAATAGATGTGTCTTTATTGATTAATTTCTGCCCTACGGAGATTTACTTGAAACCCTTTTACTACCTAAAGAAATCAAAAGCAAGTTTCCAAGTCAAGGGCATTGTCCACAAGGTGGCGTCCTGACATTAACAACCAGGAGTTTGCATTCGCCTATGAGATCTGGGTACAATATGTTTTGCTGGTGGAAAATGCCAAGTGACCATGCGTAAAAATAATTACTCTTCAACCCATGTTATTGTGCACAATGTTCTTGGGAAGATGCATCGTTCTACTCAATTTGATTCACCCTCTCTCCCTTCCAGCTCTGTACTTATTTACATTATTGGTATGGTGGGATATTCAGTCCATTAACTTCTAATTTAGCTAAAACAAAGAGAAACTATTTTCTTTGCAAATTGCAACAAATTTTCAGATAGTGCAGTGGCTGACCTTTACATGACATAAACTCTTTGGCATCAGTAGAAACATAATGAAAAACATAACATTTTCATCCTGTGTAAAAACAATGTTTTCCTAATGGTCTCTTGTTGGGAACTTTAGGATGGTCGTAAATCCTGTAAATCTTGAACCTGACTGCATCGAAAGCTGGGTCATCTTAAACTAAATGTCATTCCCTGAATTGAACCTTGTAGCTTCTAATATCAAGACCCAATAGTTGATTCTAGAACCTTGAGGAATCTCTGTTTCTTAGTGTCTGTGGCTGATTTTGACACGTGTTAAGACTTTATAAATGTCTAACTATAGGGGAAAAGACTGGGTCCCATTGCTTTTAAGAGATCTAAAACAAGGAATCATCTTAGTTATAATCTTTGACTTTAACTTATATTTAACCTCACAACTGAGAGTCAGGCTTTTGATTTTAAAGAGATGTTTTCAATTTTTATGTTGTCTACACTCCAACCATTCTCGAATTTGCTTAAAATGTGAATTTTGGGCTTTTAGAGAGGAGAAGTTGCCAAGATTGGTTGTTCTCAGCCACTGTTATGAAAGTAGTTTTTCTTTTGTTTTTTTTTTAAGAAAAGGTACTTCCATCTATCTTTATTTAATAAATAAATACTGTATATGTTTGTGATATACAGTATGATATTTTGGTATGTGTATATATTGTGGAATGGCTAAAATCGACATGATCAACATGTCCACTGTTTCTAATAAGAATGGATATGAGTTGTGAATACTTAAAATCTCCTCTCAGCCACTGTTAAGAAAACAGTAACATTGCAATTAATTGTGGTCACCATGCTATAAACGGATCTCTTGAATTGTTGCTCCTGACTGAAACTTGACCATTATGACCTCGGTCACTCTCCCTGCCTTTTTCACATTTTACAGGTGAGATCATGCAGTCGTTAGTCTTTCTATGTCTAACGTTTTTCACTTACAGTAAAATTCTCTAGCTATAGCCATGTTATCACATCTAATGGAATTTCCTTTGTAAACGATGAATGCAATTCTGCTGGCTACAAATGCGTGCATGTTTATATGTGTATGTTATATGTGTATGTATACATGTATATAGATATTACATGTACATTCATATATGTTTTAGAATATATTTATTTATTGAAGCTTATAGATCCATTCTATATCTCAGCTGCAATAATTAAGATATAGCAACTTTCTTTTCAAAATACTGGCCTCGTGTCCTAGAATATACCTGAAAGAGGATTGCTGGAAGTTCTGCTTTGGGTTTAAAGCAGTAGCTACACTGTGTCAGGCTTTCTAGTCCATTCCATATGTCCACGACTCTGTACAAGAGTTCCCTTTCCTCCACATCTTTGTCACTGCTTATCTGTGGTCTTTATATATTTATTATTTTTATTTTATATGTATGTGTGTATTGCCCACATGTATATCTGTACACTGTGTTCAGGGAGTCCTCCTGGAGGCTAGAAGTGCCTGTTGGATCCTCTGGAGCTATAGTTGCAGATGGTTGTTAGCTACTACTTAGGTTCTGGGAACTGAATGCAGGTTTTCTAGAAGAACATATAGTGCTCATAACTACTGAGCCATTTTGCTAGCCTCATCTATGGCCACATGTGTGTGTGTGTGTGTGTGTGTGTGTGTGTGTGTGTGTGTATAAATTCATGTTGAAATTTGAACAACAAATCTTAGTTCTCAGATGTGGAGTATCTAGTTGACTCTGAGTCAGAAAAACTGCTTGCAAAAATTTTATGGGCATTAATTTAGGATTAGGGTCAGCCATTGAAGATAGACAAAGGAAAGCCAATTAAACTTTGGGTGGGGTGAGTTGTATGGCAATCACTGTGGTTTCAGATCCCACAGGGCTCACTGGAGGCAGGATATCCCTGCACAGACATTCCAGGCTGGGGTACAGGTGAATTTTTGCCACATGTTCTCTGTATGGTCTCTCTCTAGGTCTCCTCCAGTCTATTAGGTGTGGACTACCTGCAGAAAGGAGGTGTGTTGTTGCTACTGTTATTCCTATTCAGTGTCCCATTAGTATTCCCAGAAGCTGAAAATTCTAAGCTGTTTGGTGCCAGTAGGACTTATTAAAATCTGGTCAGGGGTGACAGATGCCTAACAGGTTGCACTGGGTGCCCATTATGTCATCTGAAGATCTGAGTGAACAGTAACATGCTTGAAATGGGTAGGAGAGAGGAACAGGGAGTTATATAAGAATACATATGTCTGCTGAAAACACCTAAATGCATAGCAAATGTGCATTGATACAGCAAGCTCAGCAGGTGTAGAGGTACAGGTCTCTGATCTATGCTGGAGGTGAGCAACTAGCATAGGAATCCCCAGGTTGAGGTCAGCCTGGCCACATGGCAAGACCCTGTCTCAGAAAAATTAAAATGTTTCAAACGCTTTGAGAGAAGAAATACTATGAAAAATTCATGTTTTACCTGGAGAAACTAACTGCCTTCTGAGACCTTTCGTGACCCACTTTTCTGGATAATCCCTACTTTTCAACATAGACTATTTTCCTTTGTGGATACAGTAGAGACGAAATGCTCAGAAAGGAAGAACTTATGGTTTCCAATTTTAAAGACTCTCGAGAGTTAAAGATGTCAACTTTAAGAAGTATAAGTGGCCAACAGAGTCAGTTACATTATTCTGGATACCTATTGCAGAATTCTGGATGTGGTTACTCTAGTCATACTAAGATACTACATTGAAGATAAACTTGCTTCCTGTATATAGCTAATTATGTCTCCAATGTATATATCTGAATGCATTGTGGAATGGTTCCAGACTGCTCCAGCTAGGTTTTAATGTGGTGTGGTAGTTTGAATCATTGATTGAACAGCTCTCATATGACAGTTTATTAGTCCTTGGAGACTAGAAACTGAAGGTAGCGATGCAGAGTTGTTGAGGATAGGTGGGCATGGACCATACAAGTGACACCAAAAGAGAGAGGGAAGTTGGAAGAATAAATGATTGACAGGACTACTGAGTAGGGAAGTCCTGAAGTGTATTCTTTTGCATAGCAGCCATCAACGTGGGGGCAGATAGGAAAGGGTAGAGAGAGTGGGGAGTGCGTCTGGGTAGCTAGCTGGCTGTAGCACAGAGGATGTGAGACTTCGACTGAGGATCATGGTGATCATGCAGGAGTGCTAGCCCAGAGGATGCAAAGAGCAGGCAGCATCCATGTGGGAAGCAAGCAGGCCTTGGGGAGAGTAAGCTATGTAGGATGTGGCAGAGATGATTTGAAAGTGTGATTATCACGTTTCTACATTCGATCTTCTTTGAGGAAACGTTTCTTTTCTTCTCATGTTAATGGTAACTTTTCTTGTGTTTGTAATGACTCTTTCTTTGACTTCTCACATACTGGAGTGAGAATTTAATTGATGCTTGGACAGCATCTCTGTATTATATAATGAAATTCTCTTTATATAATGTTATATATTAATGAAGTCACTACATTTTCTACTCACCAGATTTCTACTCACATGTTCCCCATCACACAGCACCATACATCTTCCTAACTCCCCTTTTCTTGGGTGCAGTCCAGTTTAATCCATGGGCTGAAGTAATGTGTTGCCAGTCAGGAACTTTGGTGACATTCCAATTCTTTTGTGTTAGTGAAATTCCAGTCTCAAGTTGGAGCTTTTACATTTTTATCTCTCTTGCCTTTTGCTCCTGTTACTTCTTAGCTTTTATCTCGTGT
>JADRCD010203434.1:0-15421 GCA_019843815.1 Montemys delectorum
TAAAAAAAATCTTATGATTCTCACTTTCTTGCCAGTCCGTAACCTACTTTTTTCTCCCCTTTGCAGCCAAACCCTTGAAAAAGTTACCTCTAGTTTCTACCTCCAATTCCCCTTTTACTATTTTACTAAAGTCATTCTGATCAATCCCTTGGCTGCATCAGTCCACTGAAACTGTTCCTTTCAAGGTCACCTGTGACCTTTGCATTGCTAAATCAATTTTTTGTCCTCATCTACAGCAGTCTGGAGGAAGCACTCTCCTCTTGTATATCATTGCTTTCCTCAGTTGGCAAGCTGTCTGGATTTTCCCTGATATTCTGTTTCCAGCATCACTGACCATACCTTTTGGCTACCTTATGGGGAAGAGGTCACTTCTCTTCATCCATACCCTTTTAATTATGAAGCGTCACAGGAACATCTTTTGGTTCTTTGTCTCTTTGGGCTAAACCTTCATAGCCTAGAGTCTTATACATTTTACATGGTGGCCATAGTCCAAGATTGCCAAGCTCACACTTTCATTCCTTACCTCTCTCTTAAGCAAGCAGTTCACCAACAAACTGATACATCCAGTCCCTATATGTATATCTCACTGACATGTTAATATTGTGCCCCAAACCAAGCCTTTTATCTCCTTTCTGCAGTTTGTACATTTCAGAGTTCTCTCCAGCTAAGCAAAAGGGAACTCCAATATTTTCTTTATTTCAGCCATAATCTCTAGAGTCGGCCATAACTTCATTCTCCCACATTCTGTATGCAAATCATGAACACACATTACCTATTCTACCTTTGAAAATTATTTGGCCATTCCCACCACTTTGGAACACTCACTCCTGGTATGAGTCACCATGGCTGCTTACCTGGATGTCATAGGCTCCAAGATGGTCTCCTAACTTCTACCAGTTCTCCATTCCTGTCTGATTTCAACAAAGCATTTTTCCACCAGTGAGAAATCTTCCCAACCTATGAGAAGGAAACCTGAAACCCAGAAGCATACAAACACTCCCAATCGAAATCCCTTTCATAACTCCAGTTTCATTATTTCTGTCTCTCCTGTGTCACTACTCCAATCACATTTAACTTTTTATTTTGTCTTGGGGCTTCCAGGTACACTTCTGCTTCAAGATCTGTGAAGAAGCTCTTCTTAGACAAAAGTGAGTGTTTCACTCCCTCAGTACCTTTCGGTTTTCAATTAAATGTCTCGCCTGGATGATCCTGCCTCTACTATCCTACAAACAACTGTATCATCCTGTTCTTGGAAACCACTTAAAATCCCTTTATGCTTGAGTTAAGTTTTCTATAGCATTTACTTGTTTCTAACACACTATACTACTCACTTATCATTATATTTCACACTCTATCTATACTTCCCAGACTTCAAAAACAGTGCGGGCTGCTTGTACACACTGTCAGGGCAATGGTCTTATTTGTTTATTCAGATGAAAGCATACAATAGTGCATGAAATACAGCAAACAATAAGCAAATGTCTGAAAATGAAAGAATTCATTAGACCTTGGCATGCTGAAAGGATAAATTGAGCAGAGTGACAAACAGATCAAAGGGTTGTATGCACCACAGATTATATTTTAAAGGGTCCTGGTTATTCTTTTGTGCAGAATGGTTGGCTTTTCAATCAATCAATCAATCAATCAATCAATCAATCAATCAACCAACCAACCAACCAACAGAATCCCTATATTCTTCAGTATGAGAAGATAGGAAAACTTAAGACAAGGTCCTGCCCAAAAAGCAACACTTAGCCACATAAAACAATAAGCAGACAGTGCGAGGCAGTATACCATCAAGTGCTAAACTGGTTGTTATTGACTCTAAGTGCTGCCAGAATTCAGAGAGAGGAGAAGTCAGTGGCACTGAGGCTATGTATGGAGCTCGGGATCATCACTACTCAAGTTTCTTGAGGGCAGGGACTATATCACATTTGGTTTCTTTTTCTGTTTTTCTTGCTTGCTTTGTTTTTCTTCCTTTATCTTCTCTCTCATGAACCCAAGTATAGTGCTGCTTCATCATGGATATATAACATTGCCTTACTTTATGTTTCCTTTAACTACTTTCAAAATGGATTTGAAGAAACTTATAGGGATATAAAATAAATAAACATGATTTAAATATAGGTGGGGAAGAAAGGTATAAAACAGGGTTAGATGCAAAAACCAGAACTAGGGATGGGGAAATAGAATGGTGATGCACAATCTATAAACTCTCATGCTTTGGTAACAGACGAATCATGGATTTGGCTCTAAGCTTTCAGTGGAAAATCTGAGTAGAAAAACCTGATTAATTATGTACTTTGTATTGTCCCTTTGACAAAACAGACCAATTGCTCAGCAGACACAAAACTATTCTGGATACTTAAGCCTTGATTATATCCATCCCTAGAGTCCTTATCCAGCAGGCATGCTACAATGAAATGAACATCATCCTCAAGGAGTTCTTAGTGCACACTCAGCTGGAGCTTTGTATGAATGTTTGTTCCATCCATACTTCCCACTGCCTGGTACTATTGCTTCTTGGGAATCTTGAGTGTTAATGAATAACATCTAACAAGATAAAAGGAAATAGGACAAATTCAAGAAGGGAACAATTTCTGTTAAAACTTCATAGTATATAATTGACACTTTGTACTCTCTCTGTCTCTGTCTCTCTCTCTCTCCTTTTCTCTCAAACACACACACACACACACACACACACACACACACACATTCTACCAGAGTGAAAATAATTTTATTATCTCTTGTATATGCTACTTTTTTTTTTTTTACTTTTTATCTTTCTACTGAGGCTCAATTACTTTATATATTCATAGAGTCAGGATGATCATCTTAATATCTGCATATCATGTGTAATGATCAAATAACCTTAATCATTTGTCACTCTTTTGTGTGCTGGAACCATTCCAATAAATATTATCTATTAGATAATTTGAAACACACTATTAATGGTTGTCGATAATGTTATCCATCTAATCTACAGAATATTAAAAGTTTTTCCAGGGATACAACTGCATCTCTGGACCATCAAAGTATCACTTCTCCATCATTTGAACTTCCCATATTTTATCATCTGCTGACACAGGTTCATCTATTTCTGGTTTCTACATATAAAGAAGAGCATATGGAATTTGATATTTTTGTGCCTGGGTTATTTCACTTAACTTGATGACCTCCAGTCCCAGTCATGTTGACACAAATGACATCATTCATTTTAGTTTTTACATGGGATTGAAAATTATTACTAAACTGTATATTTACCACTGTGGTAATGTCTGTTCTTTAGTTAATTCTCCTACTGGATTTTTATGTTCATCAAAGTCAAGAACAAAATTGGATAGACCTTCATACAGCTCTTATAGTGCCTAGTTAGTACCAGGCTTTGCTCTACATAACTATTTTTCTATTCACTAACTGGAAAAGAAATTAGAAAAAAAATCCCATTCACAACACCTTCAAAGAAATTGTAACACCTATGACTAGACCTAATCAAGGACTTGAGGAATCTATACAATGAAACCTTCAGCATGAAAAATAAGAAATGGAATAAGACATTAGAAGATGAAAAATCTTTCCATGCTTATGGATTGGCAGAAAAAAGTATTGAAGAAATGGCTGCATTGTCATAAGTAATCTATAGATTTGATTTCTACCAAAATTCCAATTACATTTTTTACAAATCTAGGAAAAATAGTCTTAATATTTCTATGCATATGAAAAAATGCCAAGACTCACTAAAACCATGCTAAGCAAATACAACAATGCTGGAGGAATCATAAGATCTGATCTAAAACCACAATGCCAACCCACAGTAACAAAAACTGTATTTTACTGGTACAGAAAGGTAATTAGATCAACCAAGTAAAAGAATGGAAGGCCCAGCAATAAACTCTCATAGCTGAAGCCTTCTAATTTTTGACAAAGGTATCAAAAACATACTTTGGTAGGGGGGAGAGGTACTATGAAAACTTGTGCTAAGAAATATACATTGAAAAAGCAAATGGTGATAAGAAAATTGGCCAGCACACACACAAAAAATTCAAATTGGATCCAAAAATTAGAACTGAACTTTGGAAATTATTAGAAAACAGTTAAAATACTTCAAATAAAGATATAGGCAAAGACTCATTGGAAAATATTCCTGTAGGACAGGAAATAATCCCAAGAATTAACAAATGGATTTTGTGAATTTAAAAAAAAAAACTTTCACAAAAATGGTACAATTTTCAGAAAGTAAAAAGATAGCCTAAGGAATGAGAAAAATATTTTCCAACTACAAATTAGGCTCTATACCTAAAATATAGTAAATTCAAAAATTAAGCACCTCCAAACCAATTATCCAATCAATAAATGGGTTAATAAATTGAATAGATGATTCTCAAAAGAAGAAATTCAAATGTCCAAAATATATTTCAGGGGAAAAGAGTTCACCATCCCATAGCTAGCCAAGGAGTGCAGAACAAAGTGCTCTGAGATTCCATCTTACCTGAGTCACAACAGCTATTGTCCAGGAAGCAACAATATGAAGTGCTGAGGAACAAGAAGCCAGTATACTACTGATAGGAATTGAAACTGTTGCAGCTATTATGTATAAACATAAACATCATAACATCACTGGCTATGCTCACCTAAAAACAGAATCACCATTTGACAGAGCTATTCTGCCCTACTCCATACATATGGAGTCAACGTGCCATGGAGATACTCACACATCCATGTTTATTGAAATACTCTTCGGATCAATAAGAAGTAGAACCAGCTTAGAGATTCATTGACAGGTCAATATATTAAAAAGGTACCCATTTACACAATCGTGTTTCATTTGATGAAAAAAAAAATGAAATCATAACTGGCAGGAAAATGGATGCAACTGGAAATTGTTACACCATTTCCACTCTACACAATGAGGAAAGCGGGGCGGGAGTTGGGGGGGGAAGCACCAGCAGGCCCATGAAACTGCAAAAAAATTTTTCAAAATCTTTTATTATTCCTACCACATAAGCTGAGTCACTGACCTATTAGTGTCCCCAGACAAGGCCTCAGGGGGCCCTGTGTGTTCTGGCAGACCTAAGTAAAGGCTTTACCAGGGTTTATAAGCATATGAAACCTGCCAGAATCTGAGCCAAGTTACAGTTATAATTTTTACCAATCAGAACTCAGAGATTAGGGACTTACCAAGTGTTCCATCATTGTCAACTAATATTGAATTGTTAAGTGTTTTTGCCCAACCAATCACATCCATTTGCTCTTCTTTTTGTTGTTGTTAGGAATAGGCATTGTGTTTGGGGTAACTATTGTTCCTTAGTGAGGGAGTTGGTAAAAGGTGGTTTTGGGGAACTTTTCTTGTTTAGAGAGGAAGCTGGTCAGCTTAGGTAAAATGGAGTTTAAAGTTAAAATGGCAGTAATGAAGACAAGTTCCATTTATCTGCTCCCAAGAGGCGTCATTGTGTTATTTGAAATCAAAACAAGACATGAGAGATACTGTATTTTTCTTTAATATGAAGAATCTAGATTCATGTGTTTGTGTGTGCATCTGAACAAGTGTGTGGTTGTGTGTAGGTCATATAACTAAAAGGAACCATGAAAGGGAAGGAAGAGCTCATAGAGGAGAGGAAAACTATAAGAGATGATAGCTTGCATGTGAAATGAAAGCAGGATGAATGAAATGAATGACTTATTTGGGAGAACGAAAGGGTCTGGCAAGAATATATGTATATATGTGTATATTATATATGTGTATGTGTATATGTATACAATGTATATGATATATGACATACCTATAAATATATGATGTATATGTACACATATACATATATGTATATGGTATATATGATGAATATTATATAAATGATATATACATATCTATATATGAATATGATATGTACATGTATATGTATATGTATATATAAAATATATATTTATATATGTACAACAATGCTATAATGAAACCCTTAACCTTGTAGATTCACCTGCATCTTTAAAATATAAAAAATGTATAATTTTAGTATTCCCAGCTTAGAAAGGAAAGATCTTCAAAGTCCCAGGTTAGGTAACACTGCAGTAACAAACTCAGAAACCCCTGTCACTTGATTCAGAAGATTTTTTTTCTCCATGCAAAGGAGATACTGTATCTCTCTAGGACAAAACCCTTCAAATGATGTCTCAAGGATCAGAGCCATTTCCAATTCCTAGCTCTGTTCTCTTGCTTAGTGTTTCTATGATAAGCAAGTGAATGGATGCAAGCCTCACTGTCTTTTTATCCTTTGGCACAGATTGACTCACACACTTAAGCTATAGCTCAGTAACCCGAGTAACCACACAACTTGGCCGAACCACAAGAACACTGAGAAACTCCAATTTCCTCTGATCTCGGGCAAAGAAAAGGGACTTAGTGAGCTAGCATTGCCTTTGACACAGAAGAAAACAAGCCAGACAGCATTTGAGTTTGTGACATTGCTGGGCAGGTTAACCTTGATTTAGATCCCATTCTGAAATGAGTCTGCATTGTAACAGCAATTCTCAGAAATGAAGGGGTAAACTCGGTCAAGGTCATAATCAATAACAATATCTAGATGACTTGTTTTATGCCCTGGATCTTCAAAAGTTAATAAAACGATGATTGGAGAAGATTAAATCCATGTTCTTCTGTAAGAGCTACACATATATTATCCTACCATCTAATCTAACAAAATGACATAAAGTGAACCAAACATATCCTACAGAAGAGTTCTATAAATTATGATGCTAAAGATGTTCTAATAAAGATTTTAAATTATTTACCTCTGAGGAATAATAAAAAAATATCAATATGTACCTGAGAGACAATATCTCCTCCAGGAAAGCATTTCGCTAACTTCTGGTGTGTTTTTGCAGTCTTCTTCTTATTGTCTTAAACTAATCTGAGAATGTACATTTAAGTATTTTTATCAGATTCTATTTGTTAATTTCAGATGCTTCTCAGTCTGTGTCCTGCATAACAGAGTGAAGCTGAATGTCTGCCATGCGTAATGTAGAGACATTTTCCACTGGGTTCACGTTGTTCTTTCTTTGTTAATTGCTGAGTCGTTATTTTATATACCTATTACCCACTCATTATCTTACACCTGGCTTGGATGGATTTGTCCCCTCTCCACCTTTGTTAATCTTTTACTTGTGGCTTCTCTTCCCAGTTGTGCACACACTGCCTGCAGAAGGAGTAGAGTGTATTTTTCTCCCACCCAAGAATTAACCAGACTCAACCCTAGATAAATCACATTCTCTAAACTTGGATGTGATAAATTCCAGGTTTGGGATACAGTAGAAAAAACCGTTTCCTCTGCATCTTTAATATATTATGGAGATGTAATGTCTTGTTACAATGAGTCTAAATCTTGGGTATATAAGATCCATTCAGACTTTGTTGTAGAATAATCTAGCTTTTAGAAAACAATTATCTTTCAGCAGAAGAGAGACATGAAATCAACTGCTGGAAAAATAGACTGAAATCTCTGCAGTTGAAAATAAGATAAACAAGAAGCAGAAGGAGATCTAGTTCATGTGTGATGATACTGTAATTTTGGGAAGGTAATTTAAATTTCACTAATTTGTTGTAATCAGAATGTGAAGGCTGAGTTTTCTTTCAGGCCTCATTCTGGTCAGTGTGTTTGCCAGTGAGTCATCCAATTCCTGAAGATTTTAAATGTATAACATACAATTGAAAAATATATCTTTTTGAATTTTAAGAACTGTGGTTGAAATTTCATAATATATCATGAACATGTTTCTATTTAACCCCACTACTTACTAGTTATTACACTTAACTGTGTTTCAAGTAGCTCTTTACTTTTCATTTCTATTTATGTTTTTACTTTCTGAGTCATTGATTCCTGTTCTGCCATTACTGTTTCTAATTCTCAATTTTTATTACTTTTCATTCATCTTAATTCTTAAATTGCTACTTTTTAACCTTTAACTCACTTTGTCTTATGAAGAGATTATGATTTACATATTTACCTTTACTCCCCAAGAATTGAAAAAAAATTGCTCAAAGAAATATACTTCAGGGAATTCATCAAAGTTTTCATTTTTGACCTTGGCCATGATCAATTTTTTATGAACATGTCATGGTATTTTGAAGAAAAATATTTTACCTTAGGCTACAGGTTTTGACACACATATGTAAAATTAATCAAGCCTGTTACTATTCAGTCATCACTTTCACTATTTATTTGAGTCAATTTGATCTATAAAGTGATATCTTAAAGTTTCATTCTTTGGGTAATGCAATTATTCATGCATTCTGAAGACATTTTATGATATTTAAAAGAGAAATTTTAATGACCATTATATCTTTATCATGAAGAACGACCCCATTAACCTGCTAAAAGCTTGTTTTGAAATCTCCTTTTCAGCTATTAATGACCATTCCTCACTGCCTTGCCTTGATCTATCAGAACATGTGATTTCATTTTAAAGTTTTGTGAGTGAATTGGTTGTAGTTATGTCTTATAAATGTTACATGGAGAGATTCTTTTGGTTTGTGCTTGCTGGTGTTCTAAGAGTTTAAGATCCACTGTGCTTTAATATAAATATTCACCTTGTCATATTTTTTTTTTAAACACAGACACTTATTTTTAAGTTTCAGGGCTGCCAACATGGCTGCATGGGCAAAGGTGCTCACTGTCAATCCTGACAGCCTAAATTTAATCTCCCACCTGAGTTATATACCCAGAACCTACATGGTAGGGAGAATGGAGTCCCACACATTGTTCTCCTATCTCCACCTGTGCACTGTGACACAGGCACTCCCACATACAAACTAACTAACTAACTAACTAACTAACTAAATAAATAAATACATGATAAATAAATGTAAATTTTTAAAGTTAGTTTTAGATTTAAGAACAAAACTCAAATACACAGCAGATTCCATTTTCTGAACAGCCAGTTCCACCATTATGTATACTTAAAATGAATGTTAGTAAAATGAACGTGTCATAGCTAAGCAACCAATATTAATGTATAATTACCAACTGAAGTTGGGATTGCTTTCAGGCTTCCTTTGCTTTTACTGAATGATCCATTTTTTACAGGATCTGGCCAGATACCCACATTACTTGATGCTGCTGTGTTAATTTCTTCTTGTCAGAGAGAGTATCTCAAATTTTCATTGTTTTTGAACAACAGTCTTGACATATCTCAATCAAGTATCTTACAAAATGTAGTTTAGTTCCGCTCATTTGTCTGTAAAACTCAGGATGTCCTTGTTCTTAATAGCTGAGTAGTACTCCATTGTGCAAATGAACCACATTTTCTGTATCCATTCTTCTGTCATGGGACATCAAAGTTGTTTCCAGCTTCTGGCTATCACAAATAAGGCCACTATGAACATAGTGGAACACGGGCCCCTGTGGCATGGTGGAGCATCTTTTGGGTATAGTCCCAAGAGTGGTATTGCCTCACCCAATACCAGATTAGGTTCCTCTCTCCCTTCCCCCGACTTTTTCCCCCTCCATCCATCCACTTTCCCTCCCAAGTCCCTCCCTCCCTCCCCCCTTATGATTGTTTTCTTCTCTCTCCCAAGTGGGACTGAGGTGCCCTAACTTGGCCACTTCAGCTTGTTGACCTTTTTGAGTTCTGTGGACTTGGATATTCTGTATTTTTTTTTTGGGCTAATATCCACTTATTAGTGAATACTAATGCATGGTGTTTGGGTCTGAGTTACCTCACTCAGGATGATATTTTCTAGTTCCATCCATTTGCCTGCCAAACAAAGGATGTCTTCATTCTAAAAAAATAAAAATAAAATAAAAAGTAGTTTAATTGAAAATTGTTCTTATGGGTTTTTTTTAAACTTAGGTTATAGATTTGAGACAAAGTGACCATAGGTATTAAATCTACATACTTGGGCCTCCACATACTCACAGACATGAACACATACATACACATGCACACACAAATAGTTACTTATACATATATGAGTGTCTCTTATCAGTATAAATTTTTACCACTGATATTAACTTGGATTGCCTGAGGTATGACTGGTTATACTGCCCCAACTAGAAAAGGACTGATTTATATTTATACCATGGACTGTTATCAGTCAATAAAAGGAACAAGCTATTGACACATAAAACAATATAAATGGGTTTTAAATGCCTTACTCCTGGTCCAAAAGCTATTCTCTAAATTCTATATAGTACATGATTCCCTTCAAAGTGTCAAAACTACAACTGTGGAAAGACTTTTGGGTTGCATCTCGTTTAGGTGTACAGCAAATAAAGCTGTAATACAGTTTTATATGAGGATACATTTTCATTTTCCTAGGACAGGCTCCCAAGAATATAACTTCTGGTACTGCAAGTAAATGGTTAATTTTATACAGAACTGCTAAGCCATATTTCAGAGTGGCTGTAACATATTCTATTGCCATCAGCAATTCCCCTTAGATCTGCTTCCTTCCTACCCTTTCAAGCCTTTGACTTATTTCATCTTTTATTCCTATAAAATGTTATACATATAATAGGTATTGAAAGACCAAATCTTCTGGGTTCAGACTCCATCTTAGAAAACCTGACCTAAGGTTAAACTCAAGTTAACTAACAGGTCACTACCTAGCACCAGGTTCTAAACTATCCCCAACCCCTAACAAGACCTGTGCCTAGCACCAGTTTCCAGGTTATTCCCCAACAAATCTTCACCTCCAGGTTACAAGTCTGCTCCTGACACTTCACTTCCTAACATCCATCAATCAGAAGGAAAACATAAGTTTATGTTTGGCTCCCAGCTCCAGCCAATTATGTTATTTACAATGGCTCCCCAATCAGATGTGTACCAGGCTAGATACCCTGTTCTTGCCTCTATAAATGTTTGCCTAAAACTAGGTTTCGAGCACCCTCCCATTCTCTTGCATCAGATACACTGGTGTGGCTCAAGTCCAAGCTTAAATAAAGAGACCCTAATGTGATTGCAAAGGTTTTGGCTCCTTGATGGTCTTTTTGGAGTTTGCAAATGTACAACAGTATGTGGTGAGATATATATGGTTTTAATTTAAATTTTCTAGCATTTAATGATATTGAATACATTTAACACATGGTCATTTACTCTCAAGTCCCTCCAAAACTTTTCTGTGGTTTTTTGGTGACCTGTGAGACTCCTTTGTATATTCTAGTGTGAATAGAGTTAATTGTGAACACGATTGAATCTAGAATCACATAAAATACAGACAGCTGAGGGATTACCTTGACTACATTAATTGAGATGGTAAGATCCATCCACTTTGGGGGGCATCATTCCCTTGGTGGGATCCTAGACAGTAGACATATGAAAGGGGCAGTGAGCAACAGCATGTTCATCCTGTTTCCCAGCTGTGGATGCAGTCCAGCCAGATGTGTCAAGCTCCTGCCTCTCCATGATGAAATGCACCCACTGTGAGCGAGAACAAACCATTTTGTCCTTTTGTTTTTGCCAGAGTATTTTATCACAGAAACAGGCAAAGTAATTAAGAGATCTAGGTATTAGTCACTTATAAACTGAGTAGTTGGGCAAAAAGCTTCCTCCCAGCCTCTGTCCTGTGTTTTCCTTTCTTTCTCAGAACAGAGATTTTTCATCTAAGAGCAGAGCAATTAAGTAATATTTCACAGATACAATTTTGTTATTATATCTAACAGCTTTTCATATCTATGAATTTCTAAGTCCAGAAGGTTTTCTCCTGTTTTATTCTAATAGCTTTATGGTTTTGTTTTATGTATAAATCCATGACTGTCTACAATTAATTTAAATGTATTTTGCCTATTGCCTATCTTCCTTTATCTAGTCTTATGCTTTAGTATTTTTACTTCTTTTTGGTTTGGGATGGTTAGCTTTGCCACCTTGACACAAGTTAAAATCAGCTTGGAAACAATTTTAATAAGAGAGTATATACATTGGGATGGCCACTGAGAATGTTTGTGGAGGGTTGCCTTAAGTTAACTGCTGTCAGAAGACCTAGCCTACTGTTGGCAGCACCATTCTCTATGTAGAGGGTCATGTATAAGACTAGAGAAATCAAGGTGAGCAAAAGCAAGAACATGAGTGTGCATGCAATCATTTCCAACTATCCATGGCTGTGAACATATCTAACTAGTTGTCTCAATCTACTGCCACTTTGACTTCTCTACTATAAAGGGATGTAACCTGGAACTGTAAACTAAATTAGCCTCTTTTCCCCCAAGATGTTTTTGCCTGAGAATTTCATCACACCAACAGAAGTGAAAGTATGCACGGTTTATTTTTTCCTGTATGTACTCTTCCATGTTTTGTGATTTGAGTTGTATAATTATAAAGTTTAAACTAATTGAGTGAATTTTCCTAATTAACCATATTTAAATGAAACAAATCTATTGATTTTGTTGTAATAAGATTTAACCTCTTCTTGGTTTTCCTCTATACTATAAAGATGAATACTTTGAATAACTTTTTTCATTTGCATTATTTTTTCTAATTATAACAATAATAATTAATTAATAATAACAATAATAATTAATTCAATAACTATATTTATTTAATTTTATTGCTCACTTCAATTCTATTTTAAAACAACTATGGTTATTTTCAGTAAGTTCATTATTATAGTGATTATTATTCATTGCTTCCATAATCATTTGAATAATTTAAATTTATAATATATAAATGAATTGTAACATTTAGGAAGTGAGTCTGAACATAACTCTTGTGATGGTTACCTGGGAACGCCAACCTTTTGAGATAATTACATTCTTGGTAGGCATGGTAGCACACATCAGTTATCTCAGCATTTGGAAAGACAGGAGGTCAAGCTATCCTCAGGTACACATTGAGATCAAGGCCACAAATAAATACATGAATAGATAGATAGATAGATACATAGATAGAAAGATAGATAGATAGATAGATAGATAGATAGATAGATAGATAGATAGAGGGATAATCTGCCTTAGAAAGGAGGATGAACTCTATTTTGTATTTTAATATGCTATAAATACTCTCTACTTTTTAAAAATTTGACAGTATGGAAAGAAAGAAGCAGGGTACAGAATCAGTATCAACTGAGATTTCTCAAACAAGAAAAGGCTGAAAGCTGAAAAGGGAAAACTAAATCAAGAATTAAAATGTTGTCCCAAAGGTCAAGTAGGATAATTACTGAGAAAAAAAAGTTATAGGATTTGTAATTAGAAAGTAATTATGACTTTTGAAAGAATGATTGCAAGGAGATTGTGACACAAAAGCCTATTTCTTAGATGTGGGCTGAGACTTAGAGATAGCATCGTAAGAAGCATCCACCCTCCTCTCCAGGTTGTGGAGAAGTGACTCCTCCAAGGTTAATAGTTAACATTGTGCAAGATACCCAGGGTGCAAAGCAGCTGTGCACTTCCTCTTGCCTGCTCTGTCTGTGACAGGAGCAGAAGTAGGAAGAAAGGCACATTTGTCTAGTCAGAGGAGAGCATCAGTGACAAGGAGCAGCTGAAAGGGTGAATCCTATAGGAAAAAATGAAGCAAAATGAGAGGCATGGAATGGTAGGAAGGCAGGGAAATGGGAGCTGTATCTGGTATTTTTAATTTAAAGGAAAAAAATCAAAACAAGAAAAGCGTCTTGAGATCATGTTTCTTCAGAAAGGACCCCATTTTTCCAAGGTCACTATGGAAACTAAGAATTGGCCTGGAGTTCAGCAAAGCCAATAACTCTTTACATTTCTACTTTACCTCTGGAAGAAGTGATGGCTGAGCTAAGAAGTGTCTCTTATATTCTTTACAGGACAGAGAGCCATCAAAACCAAGCCAAGGAAAGCAACTGTAGACTTAGATACATGGAAGGAAAGGGACATAGGTATAATTTGTGGTCTACTTTACTGGGTTCTTATGTCTACAAGCCTTCTCCACCTCAAGCCCTTCCAACCCCTTAAAAATACCAGACAAGAGAGAAAGAAGGTTAGAGAGGGAAAGGGGCATAGAGCTTTTTACACTACTTCCTGATGCTTAGGGGGATAGAGTTCCTTGGGGCAAGTCCAATCTGCATCATCAGGATATCTCCAGTTTCATCTTCTCATCTCTTTGCTCATGTCCACTTGACAAACCACAACAGCAACCAGGATCAGCAAGGGGAGCAATAGCAGGGGACCAGAGAGAGAGGCAGCAGCGGGGGGAGCAGCAGCCCCCACAGACTTTCTCGGACTCTCCCATTTATACCCTCTCAAGAGCCCTCAGAATTTCAAACATAAACTGTCTGCAACTGGCCAAAATCTCACCCCTCCTAGAACATGAAACTATCATAGTTAGCAGCTATGGATAATCTGAAGCAGCCTCATATCCTAGACCTGGGATTAAAACAAAAACATAGTCCCATAAACACAGCTCTAGTTTTAAAGAAACCAAAATTTTCACGACAAAGAACATTCATAGTCACAGAGAAAACAAAGGCAGGCTCAGAGATCGTAGCTTACTACACATGCATTTTCAGATGTAATGAATCACGGTACTAAATGCACACCCAGCTAGTGTAGCTACCATAGCTTAGATTCTTGGCAATGCCTAGTTCAACCATTCTCATTGATATTTTACTGTTTAATTTCCTGATTTTATATCACACTTGATTTTATCCAATACCTTAAATCCTAGTAAAAATAGAAAAGCTGTAACTGTCCTCTCCCCTGCGATATACTCTCACTCATAAAAGTAGAAGGCAGGAAGTATGTCAAACCCAAACAGCTTCACTGTTATCATTACAGGGACCTCGACAGTGATGGATCTGGTACTATCCTGCAGGCTACAAAGAGCCCCTGGTCAGGGAGCTTCCCTGTTGGCTCTCCAATCACACCAGTCTTGAGTTCTCCTAAGCTAGCTGGGACGCAAACTGGGACTGCCGTCCATTAATATTTTTTGCTTTCTGCAGTGTACTCTAATTTATCCCTGTCATTTAGACCCAGGCAGTGGTCTTTAGCTTATTTCTGAGATCTGATTACATTTTTTATTCATAGAGAGGTAAGATTTTGGTATCGAAGATCAATAGCAACCTCCATCATGCTTACATTATTAATAAGAAAGATGTTGTATGAAGACTGCCTGGTATATTGGATTTGCTCAGCAGCTAGGCTCATTGCAGACACGTAAAACACTTACTTGCATTGCATTTCACTTTGATGGCTCTCCCCTCTATATTCAAGGTGTGGTCTCCAGAACTCTCATGCCTTTCACACCATGGTTTGATACAAATAGCTATTAAACAGGAGTAGGGGCATCATTTACTGCAATGGGTCCAGAGGAAGAAGAAATCTGATTTCTTTGGAGTCTTGGATTTCTGCTGTTTTGTAGGCTGCCTTCACTCAACAAATATCAGCAACATCATTAGGATAACAATAGGAGATGAGTGCATCTTTGTTTATCAAGCCTTTTTTTCCCATTGGACCCCAATGTTAGGACTCCCTCT
>JADRCD010203435.1:4450-17475 GCA_019843815.1 Montemys delectorum
AGAGAGAGAGAGAGAGAGAGAGAGAGAGAGAGAGAGAGAGAGAGAGATGTGGAGTGTCTGGGGAAGGGACAGAGTAGGAAACCTGGAGTTCAGTGTTATGTTTCAGCTCTGAGTCAGTGAAGTCAACAGATAAGGGGAGATCCTTGTCAGAAGCCCATGGTGACATGTGATAATTACTTCAATAGCCCGGTATGACATGTCACCTTCTCAAACATGTTCCTGAGAACTGGGTGGCTGGCACAGAAGCAAGGTTTAGTTATTCCTATGTCCAGTGACACTTAGTAAATGGCGATACCAGAGCTCCACCTCAGGTCCTTAGGGACTTCCAGACCTGCTCTGTGGCTGTCTAAGAGACCTGTTATTCAGACAGTTCTCAAACAGCTCAAACCTGTAGCAGTGTTTGACAATTACCAGGTCCACACATCCTGTACACTCAGACTGGAAATGAAGTTACCAGCTCCTCACTGGCCTATAGTGGATCACCAGCTTGGTCTAAAGTTACAAACAGAAACATTCTATCACTGGCTTGACCTATAGTTACAAACAGAAACATTTCTTATGTTCCAAGGAACAAAGATAACATTTGGATATGTGAGATTTAACTTTTTCCTTTGAGGGTCATAAAGGAGATACATAATATCTTTTCTGTTTTGTTTTAAATTTACCATTGTGTGTTCTTGCATTTACAAGTGCAGCTATTAGAGGACAACTTCATGGAGTCATTTCTCTTCTTCTATTTTTACATGGCTTCCATGGGTTGCATAAGGTGTTCAGGCTTGTGTGATAAGTGCCTTTATCAGCCAGTCTACCTTAATGCTATACACAGGATCTTTTGCGAATGAAACAAGACTTGTTAAACCTTTAGCCTGAGTGTCACTACTCTAGTTTTCTTAGCAGGGGTGACTGACAGATGCTCACATTCCTATAAAATACTTACGGATTATATTGTTTCATTATCTTTGCAGTGGTAAATAGAAATAACTTTTAACAGGATACAATTAAGTTTTAAAATTAAAAAAATATTTATCTCATTTTAAACTATGTGCATGAAGTTTTATCTAAGTATGGGTACATGCTTTGAAGTGCAATGCCAAAGGAGTTGGCATACCCTGGAGCTGGAGTTAGAGGTGGTTCTGGAGTTAGAGGTGGTTCTGGGCTGCCTGACATGAATGCTGGGAAAGGAACTTGCGTTCTCTTGGAGAGTAACTGTGCTTTTAACCACAGACCCATCCCTTCAGCCCCCCCCCCCCGTATGAGTTAAACGAAATATGTTTATTGTAGTTTGGGAAGGTGGTTATTTGTCTGTTTCTCCATTTTCTCAGGAATCCTCATGAGGACTGACTTACTTTGAAATAGCTGATTTGTCTGCACACTTGGGGACAGCTTTTAATACCACATGACCTACCCTTACCCGCCATGCCGAGGACACTGAATGTGGTTAAATGATGATGTTATATAATCTTTGGAAATTATTTTCATTAGAGCAATTGTTGATGTGATTGAGGACAATTTATTCCATTCTGTAATGGTCTTGAGAAAAACGAGCAGAAAACAATACGTGATAATTGACTCAAACCATTAAAAGGAAGCATAAGGTTCAGCACCAGGATATGCTGTCCAAACCCATCACACATTTATGTCTTCAAGGTCAGCATGCTTGAGCCTATTTGCCATGGCTTTCTTCCATGGGCCCGAGCCAGATGGAGAGCTATTTGTGGCTTGGTGTCTTCTCCTTCACTAACAAACAATACGGCATCTTTGGTTACCCCAGAGCTTGCATGACCTTGAGACACTGGGCTAAGTGAGACCCATGCTTGACTCTGAGCACCTAGCACTTCTCAGCTGGCAGCAGAGTCAGGGAGCCACTTGAGTGATCAGTGTGTAGGATGACAATGAGAACACTCCATGGAGACTGGGGCGAGTTAACAAAGCCTTGTCACAGGATGCTTCCAGGGGCACGTGGCTAACTCACGGATTTCTCCCTGAGGCAGATTTTCTCAGCAGAACACAAGGTAGCCACTTACTTCCTGTGGGATAAGATAAGCACAAATTGCGTGCTCTCTGTCATGCATTGAACAGTAACATGAACTGAAAACACATACTTGTGCCTGTCCACTAAAATCTCGTTCTATTCTACGGTAGGTTATGAATGTTTATCATGCACAGCCTTAGATGTGTTCATGAGTTTGGCTGTAGGCCATCAAGTTAGTTTTGCACAATTATTCTGCAGATGGAGCTAAAAGACAGCTAAAGTCACAAGCAGATGTAGTGATGGACTGTGGAAAAGCTGGTTGAGAACTTAACAAGATCCCAGCTCGTCATCTGAGAAGTCTATACCACAGGACCCTTCACTGTAGATTGTTCCACTCCTGGCCTGGCAAGCACATCACAAAGATACCAGGGTATCTGTTGATGAAGGACTGCCCCCTCCCCCCTTGTGTGTAAAACAAAACTTAACAAGACCACTCTATTCTACACCCACAAAGAGCTGAGATCTTAGAATGGAAAGGCTAATTTTCCAACCCCAAGACCACCTCATTCTCCAGCATCTTGTTGAATGATGTTGCACATGTGAGACCCAGCCAGAGGCATTGCCTGTTCATTTGGGTGAAAGAGCCAGGTCTCCAGTTGCATTGGTCTTGAAAGTCTAGGGCCAACTCTTCCAGACAGTCTGGGTTCCCTGTGTCTCCCTCACCCCTCCTATTTACTGTAATGAATATTTGATTATAAAGATAATGCATGCAGGCACTCACGCACATGTGTGTACACACATATGCACAGGTGTGCACATGCATGCACACACACAAAACATACACAAAGACATACACACACATAAAGAGAGAGAGAGAGAGAGAGAGAGAGAGAGAGAGAGAGAGAGAGAGAGAGAGAGAGAGAGAGAGAAAGAGAGGAGAGAGAGAGCTGGGAATGCTTGGGAGGTGGAGGCAGGAAGACTCCTGGAGGCTTATGACTATCTAGTGTAGCCGATTCATGGACTCCAGGTTCAGTGATATACTCTCTCAAAAAACATGGTAGAGAGGGATAAAGAAGAAACTCCATGTGGAGCTTTGGCCTTTACAAACATAAATAGATAGGTAAGTAGGTAAATACAAACAGACAGATGAATGAATAAATAAATTAATATGTAAAACTGAAAACAAAAAACCATGCTTTTGGGGAAACTCAAACAATCCAGAAAACTGCCGGACATGAAAATGTTCTTATATCTCAGATTTGGAATAGCCAATACAGGTTCCTTTCCTCTTGCTGGCCACTCTGATGTCTCAGCCTCCCTCATAGCTAGATGGCTCTTGAGGATTGGAGTATACAGCGTTTGGGCTAGCGCATTCAAACCCTTCCTCCTGATGGTTAGAATGTTTCTCTCTGCTGCTTCCAGGCTGGAATGGAGGACCCCTCAGAGTCACCCATGTAGTGAGATTTTGGTTTCTTTAAAAATACAGTTATGCTATGTGAGCATGTTTTGTTTTAATCCTGTTGTGGGATATGGGGCTGCTTCAGATTATCTACATCAGCTGACTATGATTTGCCTCATGCCCTGGCAGGGACGCGATTCTGCCAGCTGAAGGTAGTTTATGTTTCGGATTCTTGGGACTCTTGGGAGGGTATGAAAATGCCAGAGCCCTGAGAGGCCGCTGCGTCCCAGGCTGCTGCTTCCCAGGCTGCCTCCGCCTGTGATTTGTCAAGTGGTCGTGAACAAAGAGATGAGGAAGAAAAAAAACTAGATATCCTGATGACAAAGATCAAACTTTCCCCAAGGACCTCGGTGCCCCTAATCAGGGGTCTACACCCCCTTATCTCTCTAACCTTCTTCCTCATCCGCCTAGTGTTGTGTGGTTGGCAGGACTGGGCTGGAGAAGGATGGCCCATATAAGAACCCAATAAAGTAGCCAAAAACTACAGTGACAGACACACAGTGGCCTTGGGACCCACACACTGGGTACTGAGAAGTGCCACAGAGTCCACAAGTAGCTGTGGCTGCTTTGCCTTAGACACCACAGGCCTTAAGACTTTGGGCTACTCTAAAGCTATACCCTAGCCATCAACAGTTCATGCCTGCCAGAGACCATTTTCTCAAGCAGCTCATGGAGCCAGTCAATGCGCTAGAGCTGGGAAGCCAGCTACTACCACTGTGCTGGGCCTTGGCACATTGGGTGATTTCTTGATGCAGCAGAGCCTACCTTGCCTGACTAGATCCATGAGTCAAGACCCGAGTCTTTGACTGTCAAGAGCTATGAAGCTCTATTCTTCGTAGGGAGTTTGTCCGAGCTCACTGGCGTGAGCGTGCCCTCTATGCACCGTATCTGTGCTTCTGGATGGTGGGACGTGTTACAGCAGAGGCTGCCATAACTGTCAAGTACTACAGCCTCTATGACCTTTTGGGGGAACTTACGGCCACTTCCGGTCAACCTCGAGCTGTCAGAAAGCCTGCGGTTTCGTAGGAGCGAGGCTTGTGCAGAGCAGACAGAGGGTGACTTTACGAGGAAAGCAGGAGCCTGCCTGGGAGATGAGTGTTGTAAGATGTTTTGCAAACATGCAGATGCCTTAAAAGGATGAAGCACAACACTGCAGAAGTGCTGGGAGGATTACACGCAACTCTTCCTAGACCTGAGGCCTACCTTGGAAAGCCCTCCACTGGGAAAGCTGAATGACTTTCCCTATGACTCCAGAAAGAATGTAACACAGGTTATAAGCAGAAATGCTGAGGCCACACCATTGGCACTGGTGAATCCTCTGTGGCCTGTCATTCTAGACGGGGCAATCGTGTCACTAAGAAATGTTTATGTTCATGTTTACTGACTATAGCATGGCCCAATCCTAGGGATGTATCAGTGGTTGAACAAAGTAAAAAACAGCACGAATGTACACAGGACTATCACCCGCCTGGAACAAGTACAACATCCGGTTTCGCAAAGAATTGTAGGTAAACCTGGTGAACCTGGAGGACATCATCATGTCCATGAAACAAACAGGATGCAGACACACACTGCATATTCCCACACAAACAGAGAATAGAAGAGGTTGGTTGTGCACAAGACATTCAACTGAGGTTTGCAAGCTCTAGCATTCTGTAGCTGTGGGGGTGACCATATAATATGGCATGTTTCAAAAGAGCCAGGGGAACGATCTTGAATATTCCTAGCATCAGACAGCATCTACTTCTGACCAATATGCAACATAGCTATGACCTCATAGGAGTGCACGAGGAAAGTTTTCTCGCTCATGTATGAGGTATCAAAACAAACAGTAACGGGGAGGGACAGTCACAGATGTTGACTGCAGCGGGACCACCTGACCTGCGATTACCAGCCTTGCATGTGCCTTGGGGCAAGACTGAGACTTTAGGATGATGTGGGGTGAGCTGGTCCTCCAGCAGAAGCTAGCAGAAGCCGGAGTTGTAGGACTGTCATCCTGCCCAAGCTGCTCTGTGCAGAAACCACAGTGCGTGGATAGCTCTGGTAAGCAGAGCGAAGCCCTCAACAACTCTCATGAGTTGGGTGAGGTCCAGACTGGAAAGCAGTGTTCATAAGTGTCTCTGGGCTGCTCTCATGCACAGGCTAACAGAAACATTGTGCCCTTGAGCCTGAATGTAGACTCACTGAGATGGGCAGTGTTTAGTGTTCACAGATGTCTCACAGAAGTGAGAGGTCTATGACTTGAGGACAGAAATGAGGCCCTAGTAAGAGTGAGACTGGCTCTCAGATGCAGAGAGCAAGTGGAATCTTGGCTAGTTATTGGTACTGGCCAGAGATATGTGTGTGTGTGTGTGTGTGTGTGTGTGTGTGTGTATGTGTATGTGCATGTATGTATGTATGTATGTATGTATGTATGTGTTTATATGTGTGTATGTGTGTGTGTGGTATGAGTGTGTTTATGGTGTGTGTGCCGTGTGTGTATGTATAATGTGTGTATGTTTATGTGTGTCTATGGTATATGTGTATGTGGGTATATGATATGTGCGTATGTGTGTATGTGAGTATGTGTTTTGTGTGTGTGGTTTGTGTGTGTATGTGTGTGTTTATGGTATATGTGGCATGTGTATGTATGGTATGTATGTATGTATATATGTGTATAGTATGCATATATGTGTGTATATGGTGTATGTGTGGGTATGTGGTATATATGTATGCGTGTGTATGTGGGTGTATGGTATGTGTGTATGTGTGTATGTATGGTGTGTATGGCATGTGTGTGCATGCATGACTTGTGTGTATGTATGTGTATGTATGTCTGGTGTACGTATGTATTGTGTGTGTATATACGTGTATGTATGTATGTGTGTATGGTATGTATGTATGTATGGAGCATGTGTGTATGTGTGTATGGTGTGTGTATATATGTGTGTGTATGGTACATATATATGTATGTACGTGTGTGTGTGTGTGTGTGTATGTGTGGTGTATGTGAATATACTTTCCATGTCAAATGGGTCAGAGGACATGCTCAGCTGCTAGCTCTGCTTCCACCTAGTTGAGGGACGGTCTCTCTGGCTTGTTTGCACTGCACTGTGAACTCCAGGCTCGGCCAGCTTCCTGGGGATTTTCCTTCTCCACCTCCCACCTTTCCATAGAAGGGCTGGGCGCAGAGGGGTACCACTGTGTCCAGCTCTCAGATGGACTCTTGGGATCAGAGCAGTGGTGCTGAGACCATGGGAGGCCATGTGCCATGTTAAAGGAGAAGTAGCTCTGCATTTTCCAAAAGACTTTGAAGATGGAGAGAGTCATTCCCTCAGCCCTGATGCCCTCGTAGACATGCTGGTAGCTGGGCTGTGCACAGCTCTGTCTGGAGACACCTGCAGTAGAAGCCCCACCTCGTTTCTGAAATCCCCTGCTCAGGAAGCATACTTTCTCATGCCTTGTTGCTCACCCATCTATAGGTTTGCTGACAGGTGCTCTGGGAAGCAACTGGGCAGGTCACCTTGGTCCAGGTCTTCATTAGGGAAGGCCTGACCACTCCCCACAGCCTTTGTTGAAGCTCATCTGCCTTGTAGCCCAAATGCCCATGAATGTCACATGCCCTCCTTTCTCAGATCACTATCTCACTCTAAGGTTTTAGAGGTATAAAAAGAGCCTGCCTCCACCACATGTGTCCACAGCCAGGTCCTGACTCTTTCTCTTAGTCATCTTATAACTCCTGCTGTTTAGAGCCAACTTGTTTACCTAGTGGTGGTGGTGGTGGTGGTGGTAGGTGTCTGCATGTAGTGTGTCTGTGTGTTTCTGTGTGGTGAGTTGGTGTGTATGTTCATGTTATATCTGTGTGGTGGGTGTATACCTGTGATGTGTGTTTTTGCATATCACTGTGTGTTTTGCTTGTATGTTTGCATGTGTGTGCTATGCCATCTCTGTGTGGTGAGGGTGTGTATGTGTGATGTATCTCTGTATGTGTGTGTGTGTGTGTCTGTGTGGTGAGGTATGTGTGTGCACGTGCACACTGGTTGCTGAATGGCTTCTTTCTTTTCTGTGGGGAGAGCCAGCAAGGCTGTGAAGCATCTCCATGGAAACTGGCTCTCCATCCATCAGGCCGCTGCGGTGTGAATACATAATCCTCAAGGCGGGCTAGGGCTAATGAGGCAACTTAATGGACCGCACACCAGGACCTTCTAGAACGCAGCTCCATTCCTGCAGTCTCTAATTAGCTACGAGCCTCTGAATGGCTCAAGGTGCTGTGTTTCATAAAGCATCCTGGGTCCCACTTTTGATATTTGGACCATTTTGGGGTGTGCCCCTCACAGAGCCACCAAATAGAGGTCTCCATAGTAACCTGTGATATAGTCACTTTAAAATGATAATTCCTCCATAAAGACAAGACTCTCCAACAACCCAGGAGCCATTTAGACTTCTGATGGTGACATAATGTTCCCACCTCTCCACTCCCTCCGTGGATATTTGTCATTTCACTGAGAAGAATGGAATGATTTCAAGAGAATGATACCTGGCAGTCTGGGGTTTTCTATTTCTGTCTTTCTTCTTCCTCTCCCATCTCTACATCAGGGAGTGGATATTTAGGTTCCAATCAATACATGGTAACTTTTAAAAAATTTTTGACGTGGCTCAAAGTACATATGGCTCTTGCTGGTGAGAGGAGCAACCCCATAGACATTGGACTTCAAGGGTTAGTTAGGAAGTTATAAATATTAGTAGATGTGATAAAAATGAGCATCTGGGGGCTAACACTCGTCACTTGCTCTCCACTGATAGCAAGGCTTCTCTGGCATTATTGATGCTGTTTCGCTTGTTAGCAGCTTTCTGTAACACCCCCCACAGCGGACAAACTGGAGATTTGCCCCAGTTTGTTATTGTTTTCATTGTTTATAGTTCCTTTTGTGGCTCTTTTTGGGTTTCCCTGGCAGGAAATGCAAATGCCTCTAGATTTCAATTAATGAGCCATTTTTGCCTGCAGGAAGGGGAAGGGAAACCCACAGGATCCACTCATTTGAGGAACAAACTGTGCTAAGGTGTCTGTCCTTGTAGAATGGGGACGGGGTGTGTCTGTCTCACAGCCCAACAGTGTTCTCCAGTCTGCCTCTCCGATTTGTTAATGGCTGTCATTTAAAACACCCACCGGTGTGACTTTGAAAATGCTCAGGCATGGAAACTCCATCCGACAAATCTGCAGGGCGATGACTTTTCTAGTGACAAAGTAACTTCCCAGAGCCATTGGTCTGGAAAGGAGCTGCTCGCAGACGTACGTGGTTATGTATGTTAGGGGCTGCTCGCAGACGTACGTGGTTATGTATGTTAGGGGCTGCTCGCAGACATACGTGGTTATGTATGTTAGGGGCTGCTCGCAGACATACGTGGTTATGTATGTTAGGGGCTGCTCGCAGACGTGCGTGGTTATGTATGTTAGGGGCTGCTCGCAGACATACGTGGTTATGTATGTTAGGGGCTGCTCGCAGACATACGTGGTTATGTATGTTAGGGGATCTGCCTTCTTGTCTTCCAGCTTATCTTTTCTGTGTTTTCAGGTTACTGATTCTAAAGACTCCCACTAGAGTGAGGTGAATGCTTGAAATGGCTAAGAGTTGGTTTGGTTACTTAAAAACATTTTTGTGTTAAGAAAGTTAGGCCATCTAGAAGATCTTAATTAAATTGTTCTATAAGTCCAGCTCTATTCCAGAGGTCCTGAGTTCAATTCCCAGCACCCACACGGTGGCTCACAACCATCTGTAATGGGATCGGATGCCCTCTTCTGATGTGTCTGAAGACAGTTATGGTGTACTCATATACATAAAATTAAAAAAAATGTGTTTAAAACAATTAAATTCTCAGTAATATTTTTCCAGACAACTTTAAGCAAATGCAAAGAACATGGATCGACAAGGCTAACCACACTGGTAACTTCATAGGAACTAGATCTAACATCACCTCTGCTGGAGGTGAAGGACCCGAGACAGAATCTGAATTAGATACACACAGTTGTGAATGAGAAGGAACATGTTGGGTACAGCCTAGCCCTTAAACACAATGGCCCTCCTGAGTCATGATTTCTCAGCCTGAGTCAGGCCCGCTCCACTGCAGCACCCTCTGGGACAGCAAGCCAAGAAGCCATCTATGCTGAGACATGGCAGCTCCCAGTCCGTGACAACTGTCTCCTTCATGTGTTTGTCATATATGTGGAACTAAATCACACGACGGCTGGCTTCCCACCCATTCCCAAGTTTACACAAATCCTGGTATTTCCTTAGTTCTTTGGATTGCTGGGGGAGTTTGCACTGAGTGTTTTCTCTGAGGAAGCCCCTCTAGATTCCCATGCTTGCCTCTCCCTCCTCCACTTACCTCATGGTGACTGTCTCAATCTTCTTATTCCTACTCTCAATCATAATGGATCTCTAGAGTTTTAAAAGGAATCCTCTCCTTCCCTCCCTCTCCCTCCCTCTCCCTCCCACATCTCTCTCTGTCACACACACACACACACACACACACACACACACACACACACACACACACACACACTTTCTCTCTTCTACCTTGTGCCCCAAGGCCCTTTCTTCCAATAAACCTCATTCCTGAATAGAATTGTGTTATGTTAGCCTTCTTTTCTTGGACTAACCACTATGACTTTATCACCTTCTATTATTGCTAATACTGCTTGCCAGAATTTATCCGTATAAAGGCTGGGGTCTTAAAATGTCCTCCAAAGGCCCATGTGTAGACGTTTTGGGAGGTGGTAACCCTCCTATGAAGAACGGTGGAACTGGGAGGAGGTTCTGCATCACCAGGGTGTACACTTAAAGAGACCTGTAGGGCCCTGGTCTCTTCTTTTTGTAGCTAGGAGGTGGGTGGCTTTGCTGTACCACCTGTCTCCTGCCAGGACCTATTACTCTGTCGCAGGCCCCCAAACTATGGGTCTGTCAGACTGAACACTAAAATCTTTAGAACTGTCAGCCAAAGTAAACCTCTTCTCTCCGTAAGTTGATTGTCTCAGGTACTTTGTTATAATAACAGAAAGGGTGAAGGCGAAGGAACAAAAGTATATGAATCTGTTCCTGGGAGGCAGCTAATTAGAGAATTAGATGGTAGCAGGCCTGAAGGTCATTGAAGATGGAGCCTTCTACATAATCACAGTGTGTAAAGCCAGAACCTAAAACTGTAAGACACTGATTCCTGCTTAACCAACCAACCAACCAACCAACCAACCAACCAACCAACCACACAACATCTGAAGTCTGTCTGTGGCCTGAGTGGCTATGATATCCTGAACTGCTTGGGAGATGTAGCCTGGCTGAAGATTTCTGGTAAAGAAGGAAGCCGTAGCTTGGTGCTCTCTCTTAAGGGCTGCTCTGAATGGATCTGGCAAGCACTGAAGCAGTATGCAGCCCCCCAGGAAAGCTAAGAAGGGAGGTTGTCAAGTTATCTCTCTGGCCATTGTCCACTCTCACTCCTTGAGAGCACACCCATTTCAACTTGTAGTGAGTCCTACCAATCTTTTATATGGCACACTGCGTCCCATCTGAATTATTTTGATGGCAGTTAGAAGGACCAGGAAGCTGAGAGAAGGCCACAGCCAGGTCCCAAGGCATCCTCTTCCTATTGGGTGTACAACACCTCCATTGTAGAGTCACGGTGGATTCTGCAAGGCGGGGCTGTTCTCTGCAGCTCTGGCCCGCTGCCTTCAGATGACAGTGGCACACCAGGGCTCCCAAGTCACTCACATATCCAACTTCAATTTTTACCATTCAAACTTCATTTTCCACTACCCTTGATAAAATTCTAATGTTCTCATTGACCCCCCCGCCTCAGGTTGGGTAACACAATAATTGATCTCTCCTGGATCTGGGGTCAAATGAGCGATATGCTTCTGGATAGGTACGTGGTGATATATTTCCTGGATGGGCTAGTTTCATCTCATCCAGAGTGGGTAGCATCTTCTGGAGTTGGCCTGAATACATGGAGGTTTGTGGAGAAAGCTGTTACTGGAGCCTGCTTGCCGGCAGGCACTTGGTGAGTGCCTTTTCTGCCATGGCTGCCACTGACTCTGTTGCTGCCATTAGAACCTAGCTTCTTCGGCCTCCACTGTGCCAGTGCTTCTATTGGACTTCCCTAGCACCTGACTGGGACTCCTAAGGCATCCAGACCACGGACTAGCAACTTTCAGGTTTCGACTTCTGTGCTGTGAAGACAGCCATTGCAGGATTACCCATATTGTGTCCTGTGAGCCAATCTGATAAGGCTCTGTAAGGAGCAGGTCTGTAGCAAGACTTGGTCCACCTTGTAATAGGAAATGTTTGGAAGTTGTAAGTTGTTTGCAGTGAGCTGTTTTGATGTATTAGTTATCTAGAATAATATATAGATGTTTTGCCAAAATGAGAAATATTAGAAGTATATACTTGTGTAGAAAATTTTCCATAAGTAAACAACTTGAGAAGATAACCAGATGTGAGTGGTTATCTGAATCCTGCTCCAGAGTGACATCAAAAATAGTTTAAGAGACAGCATGGAGATGGACTGTCATCTCCACCTCAGTGGCAATGGCTGCCTGAAGTGATCCTCCTAGCCAGAACATCCAGCTCCAGCTCCTGCCACTGCTCCAGCAGGTGCTGGCACAACTCTGCCACAATGGCCTGAGACCATCTGAGACCACCTGAATCTCTGAGGTCAAGTCTAACTCCCCAGGACACCTCTCTGACAGCATAGCCTGCTCGCTGCCTGAGAACACCACCCTCCAGCCAAGAGTAGCTGAGCCTGCTAGATCCCGGCTGCTTTTGGTCCTTTTGAGAAGGCCACACCCTGACTCAGAGATAGCTGAGCCTGCTCCCAGCCAAGGGACACTGTCAGGTCATATTTACTCTAATAGTCAGGAAAGTGAAACCGTAATATGCAGTAAAGTGAAATGTTTAGCTATTTTATTGCCTTAGCCTTTATTTTCTTTGCTCTGATAATAAATTGTATGCTGTGTATAGTTGTATTGGAAACTGACATAAAGCATTCAAACCCTAAACAGTGTGTTGAGTCCTCTCTTACCACTCATGAGGTAATTTCTTGTGGTGGAATCCAGAATTTGAGTGCCTGAGCTAAGGAGCTCTGTCATCCTCCTTCCCAGAGGGGATTAAGCCCCTCGGCTCCTACTCGAGGGCTCCTTTTATTATCTATTAATTGTATGGTTCAGTTCTTCCAGAGAAACTTATAGAAGTGCACAAGGGTCCCCATGGCTATGAGTTCCATTAAGTGAAGATTAGCAAAAAAAAAACAAAAACAAAAAAAAAAAAAAAACAACAAAAAAAAAAAAACAGGAAAAAAACCTCTTCTTTGCTAAACAGGTACATACTTTCTCCCTTGTCATTGCTCTCTAAATGACAACCTGTCACAACCCATTTCATAGTGCTTATTCTAGGTTTGGTAGGACAAGGCATCTAGAGGTGACTTAGAGCACCCACGAGAAGGTTTGCAGGCTCTGTGCATATACCACACCACTTGATAGGAGGGATTTGAATATCTGAGACGGTTTGGATCTTGGAACTGATCCTCCACCCATGCAGGAGGATGGCTTTTTACTATATTTCTGTATGT
>JADRCD010203435.1:17875-35702 GCA_019843815.1 Montemys delectorum
TCTGTAGTGTGTAGGTGCTCCACTGAGCTCTATAGTGTGTAGGTGCTCCAATGAGCTCTGTAGTGTGTAGATGCTCCACTGAGCTCTGTAGTGTGTAGGTGCTTCACTGAGTTCTGTAGTGTGTAGGTGCTCCACTGAGCTCTGTAGTGTGTAGGTGCTCCACTGAGCTCTGTTGTGCATAGGTGCTCCACTGAACTTTGTGCCTAGAGCATTTACTGGGTTCTATGACCAGGCATGAGCAAGTGAAGCAGAAATCAAAGCATGGGTCCCATAGTCAGACTCAAGCCTCTGCCTTCTCCTTAGAGGCCCTGCTTGGTCAGTTCATCCTGAAGCTACCCTTGGCCCACCAGGACTCATGTCATTAGCATAAGGAAGACTTTTTTTTCCTAAGGAAATTGCATCACTGAGCATCCTTGTTTATCAATGGCAGAGCCCGGGGAACCACACCAGACGTGGCTGTTCGTCGGATGTAACAGCTCAGGAACGATTGACAAGCCTCTGACAGTCCTCATCTCTTCTACAGAATTAGGTATGCCATGGTCAGATTTTCACCCTCTTTCTTTCTTTTCACGTTTTCCATCAAACGTTGTATCTTTAATCTGGCCATTTGTCTTGACATCTGCCAAAGTACATCAGATGACTGAGTCATGTGGGCTCCCAAAACTTCAATTTTAATTATTGTATTCTTGAATCCTGCCTCCCCAAAGCCTGGCTCCTAAGTGGAAAATCTGTCCACCAGCATGGATGTTTGGATGCACCTACTGCTGGCCTGCTTCTGTTTCTTTCCCCTTATCTAAACCAGAGGATCTTACCCCAGAATCCTCTTCCCAGATGTGAGCAGAGGTCAAAGACCTCTGAGACTTCAAGTGCAAAGCTCTTTCATTTTGGAGACTGTATATTTATGGGTAAAGCTCCAAGTAGACCAAACCCCAGATGGACATTCATCTCCAGAAGCCATGCATTAACGGGACAAGTGGAATTTTCTAAAGTACTTTTTGTTTTATCACACAGTCAGAGAGACAGAGTGGTGATTCACAGTGAACACTCAGCCATTCGTTCCTAAGTCCTTCTCATTCCCAAACGCTCTACCCCCGCTCCCCAAAGGACACTCACTAACCAGCCACCCTGTCTCAGGAGGTGTTTCTTTTAAATAGAATCTCTAGCAGTCATTTACTCTCTGAGACACGTAGACCATTGTTATCTGAGCCCATGTGAGGTCACAGGGGAGGATCCACACACAGGAAAGGTTCTTGAGCTTGCTTCTTAAAATATTATTCACAGTGCTTCCCAAGAAGCAGGGAGATAAAATGCACCTTCCGACTGTCTGCCACCAGGTGAACCCATCTGGACATTGCCCATCTGAGTGGCAGTTACAGAACAACTCTGAGAGACCAGACACATAAGAAGTCTGTCATTCTGTGAAGTTTCAGAATGGGAGACTAGTTTTCACAATACGAGTGTGCAGTAGACAGCCACTCTCCTTGTTAATGGAGAATGTGGACTCAGCTGCGGCTACACTCAGGCAGATGATTTCTCCCCATACTGCAAGACTTGATACTTGCCAGGATGCTGAAGCCAGCCAAGGAGTTCTGCAACCTGAGCTTCTGGTTTCAGGAAACCCATCTAGCCCTCTCCTCCAGACATTTCTAAGTGACCACTGGCTATGGAGCTATGTGGCAGATGACCTGTCTAAGGAAACCCTGTAATTATGATCTCCTCAACATTGAGAGATTACCAAATGGATGCTTAAGAGAGAATGCTTGTTTTTGAAGTAGGTGACAGAGCTGTGGCTTTGCCAGACTTATCAAAGTGGGGAAGGACTGTCTAGTGGAAACCGGGATCAATTCTTTTCTATTTATGAGGACAAAGAGCTCCATTTTAGTCACTAAAGAGAGGGTGTACTATCTAAAGTCAGAGTCAACTCAACGTGTGTATCTGTGGTGTATGTACATGTGTGTGTGTGTGTGTGTGTGTGTGTGTGTGTGTGTGGTGTATATATGTGAGTGTGAATGAATGTATATGGTATGTGGTATAATGTGTGTAGTGTATGTGTGTGGTTGTGTGGTATGTATGCTGTGTATGCATGTGTGTGTGTGGTGGTGGTAGTGTGTGTATTGTATATATGTTTAGTGTGTATGTAGTGTGCAGTGTATGGTGTATGGTGTGCATATGGTATGTGTATAGTGGTGTAGTGTGTGGTGTGGTATGTGTGCATGTGGTACATAGTATTATGGAAAGTGTGTTGTGTATGCTATGTATGTATGTAGTGTGGGTGTGGGATGTAAAGTGTATATAGTAGTTGTGTGTGTGTGTGTGTGTGTGTGTGTGTGTGGTGTAGTGTGTGGTGTATATGTTTATATAAGAAAGCCGAGTTCAACTTTGGCTGTCTTCCCATTTCTTTCATTCTTTGAAATATGGTCTCTCTGAACCCAGAACTTTATGGTAGGCTGGCTAGCTAGGAAGTCCTTGGGAATCCTGTCTTCACCCCAGAGGTTATAGGCATGCCAACATGCCTGGCTTTTTATGTGGGTACCAAGGCACTAAACCCAGGTCCCCATGCTGTGTGGTAGGCACTTTACTGACTGAGACATCTGCTTAGCTCCCAGTCAACCTACCTTTAATGGATTGTGCTTACAAGAAGCACAAATCATGCTAACAGGATTGCTATTACAGAGGGCCACTGAACATGTAAACATGCTGGTGAAATAGGGTTCCTGACACCTTCTGCCCACAGAGCCACACTTAGCATCCAGCATCTCTCACACATGAAAAAATATCATAGAAGGAAGACCAGACCAGATGCAATGGAGCACATGGATCTCATAGAAGGGAGACCAGACCAGATGCAATGGAGCACATGGATCTCATAGAAGGGCGACCAGACCAGATGCAAGGGAGCATGTAGATCTAGCACAGAAACCAGATGCCAGCCAAAGGCAGGCAGGAGCAACTATTCCAAAAGCAGAATTCACAGTTCACAGTGGGACTGTCCCATAAGATGAAGGCATTCTTTAATGGTAGAGTTCAGATTATCAACACATAAAAAGCATCCAAAACCAGACAGCCTGAATATGTAAGCAAACATGAATGGAAGAGACCATTGCTCTGTGTTTTGGGCAACGGATTGATCATCTAGGTTGAAAAATCAATACGAAACTACCAGGAATGAACCACACTCTGTACCTAATAGACCAAGTGGAGTGACACAGAACAACATTCCATCCAAGCAGCAGAACATTTATCCTTCTAAAGTGTGTGTAAAACATTCTCCAGAAAGATCAAAGGCTGGGCCACACAGCAAATCTTAATAATTTACAGGCATTACAGCCACATAAGTTTTTTCCCAGTCAGTTGAAAACTGAGAAGGCTTACAATGGGGAAAAGTGGAAAATTCATGTGGAAACCAAACAATCAATGTATAGAAGGAGAAACCTAAAGGATATTTAAAAATATCTCCAGACAAGATATCTTCTATGAAAGTGGAGACAAATCATATCAAAACTCATGGGAGCTAGCCCAGCTGCTTTTAAGAATGTGTACGGCAATACACATGTTCACTGAGGAAAAAGAAAGGCCTCCTCAGTCAGACTTTCTGTCTCAGGGAACTAGAAGAGGAGAGACAACCTAAGACCAGAAAACAAGAGTCAAAATTGGAACAGAGGAAGTGCAAAGTGTAAGACAGTACCCAAGGCAAATGGGACCAAGCGGTAGTTTCTTGAAAAGATAAATAAGACAATGAACTTTGGCTGCCTTAAGAATAAAAGAAAGGAAGGCTCCAATAAAGCCATAAAGGACAGAAGGCACCAGAGTGCACCAACCAAAGGACAGAGCTCGTGAGGGTCAGCTGTGACTGACATACACAAGCCCTTTGGAGGGAACCAAAGGAAACCAGTGAATTTCTATAAATCTGGGGCCTAATGAGACCAACCATGAGAGGCAGCCATTCTGAGATGACCAGTATCATGTAAGGACAGAGAAGCCATACTTGAAAGACTCCCAGCAGAGAAAAACTCTGGCCCAAGCATGCCCACTGGTGAGTTTTACCGAACATTTAAGGAAAATGGAACATTCATGTCCATTCTTCTTAAACTCTTCCAAAAACTGAAGAGAACACTTTCAAAAGAGTTTCTGTATTTTTTTTAAATGTTACTTTTTTAAAAAAATAATGACTTTATTTTCCTTGATAACTATAAATACTGGTTCCTGGTTTTCTTCTTTAAAAATAGTTTTATTCTTTGAGAACTTCATGCAATGTATTTTGATCATATTTGCTGCTTCCCCTCATTCACCTCAGATCTGTTCCTCTCTGTGATTGCAGAAGAACAGGAAGAAAGGTTGTTCGAGGCACAGGCAGTGGATGGCAACAGTTAAGTAGTGTTTTCTGGACACAGTAGGGCAGTTGCTAGCTTAACTGAGCCCAGAATCCCTCCAGCCCCTCCTGTGGTCCAGGGAATGCATGGCACAGAGCAGGAAGCAAGATGAGCTGAGTGGAGAGAGTTTCTGTGGCTTAGCCACATAGGTAGAATACGAGTGCATTCAAGATGGAGCCACCCACTAGTACCAAACACAATGGATTAAAGTGCCTACTGAAGTGAACAATGGTCAACAATGAATTTTTTAGCATCTCATATGAACTGAAATTGCAGAACATAATTCTTGCGTCTTTAAGAGAGCCCAACATAATACAACTTAATGAGGCTTGAACTGAATAATCTTTCTTTTAAAGAAACTTGGAGGTGGGTTTTTGTGTGAGGGGTGGGTAGGGGTCAGAGGTTGATACCAGTCTCTCTCCACCTTTTTGAGATGGAGATAGATCACTGATTGAACTAGAACCTCATCTCGCCTACACTCCTGACCGCGCTGGGATGACAGGCATATGCCACTGTATCTGGTTTTCACAAGGGTACCAAGCATCAGTCTCAGGATGGCAGGGTTCTGTGGCCAGTGCTCTAGCAACTGAGCCACCTCAGCATGATGACACTGCATATTCTCATAATGCATGGCCTTGATAATGTTAAGCAAAACGTGGTCAAAGAGAAGTAAGAAGGCTGTTTGTTGTGAATGCTTTGTAGGGGACAATCGATTACTGTTAATTTTATATTCTCTATGCAACGGTTTTTCACATCTAAACATGTATTTAATATATAACATTAGCCTTCAACTTATACATTAGCTTATTCACACACATATGTGTCCACTGAATGTAACAATTTATTATATGTAGTTGTAGACATGAACGCAGGCATTGGTTTGAATGCACATGCTTTTAACTCTAACCTTGCTGGGCAGTTTTCTGAGATTCACTTGCAGAAACTCAGAAAAGGGCCTGGGTGATTTACCCACAGCCTCATGGTACAGCAGTCAGACCACCTCCACGCCTTCTACGAGTCTGTTGGCTCTAGGGAACCATGGAGGAACTCACTATCAGAAGCGGTTCATTGCCTAGAAACTTCTATGACTGCAGTTCTGAGCAGTCCTCAGGGTCTAAGTATCAAGGCCCCACTCCTGCTCATGTGAGAACAAGAGGAAGCCGAGAAGAAAGACCACCAGAGACCATGGTGCCTCTGTGGACCGTTTGCACCCAGCCTGCCTGCCCCTAGGGTGACCCACTAGGGAGGTTGCATTCACTTGCCAGGCGTCCTTTGTCTCCTCTGAATCTAATCTCCCTCAGTGTGGGAATACGGCAGGATTCTCCCCCACCCCTGGGGTGAACTCAGGAGGCCCATAGGCTGCCTCAGTACAAGCATCTGTCACAAGGCTGAAGAGCCAGGCTTGGAAATTGGGGTGAAGTGAGTTGGGGACGGGGTGAGGTGACAAGAGGGTAGTAGATTATTAATAAAAATTCCTTGGAGGGCCTGGAAACCACCAAGGTGGCCTGAGCTGGATAAAGAGCCAGCTCCAGTTGTCTTTGGTTGCTGTACTGTGAGGTGTCTGAGCCATTATAATGCGGTGTTCTTTGCTGCTCACCCTGGCCATCTGCTGCTCGCTCCCATCTCTGGAGCCTCATGGGAGGCTCAGCTGTCTTGAACATGGCTTACTTGTGGGTGGCTGTTTCTCTGGTTGGCTGCCTAGGTATCCTGTGGCCTCACTCAGAATGGTGAATCTGGGTATGTTGGTCTTACGGACGCTTGTTCTCGGGTTCCTTTTCCACTCCACTCGCTGAAGGTGCTAAGGAATGCTTGGTACCTCAGGCTCCAGCCGCACAGCCTCAGGGGGATCTGCACCACCTTGGAAAAACTCTTTCTCCCTCTGTCTAGCTTGAAACCTGTTGTTCTCAAAGGTTGATTCGGAGGGGGATGGAGCTGTGGGAAGGAGGAGGGGAAGGATCCTGAGCTTGGCAGGAGGTGGGAGGGTGGAGCAGGCTCTCAGAGCCAGGTGGCAGCTTGTGGGAGGAGGGAGGGGCTAGACAGAGATGGAGTTGACAGGGGCAGGGCTAGTGGAGGAGTGGGGTGAGGGTCTAAAATATGTTTACTGTCTTCTTGGGGCTGCGGCAGAGGCGAGTGGGAGTGGGTTTCTGGACTGCCTTGTGAGCGAGGGCCCCAGCTTTGGAGAGAGGTCATTTGGTCTTTGTGTCTGGAGTGAGATAAGGACCCTAAGCCACATAAGCGAACAGAGAAGCCTGAAGAGTTTCAATGGAGTCTCCGCTGGGGGCAGCCGCAAAGTCAGGAAAAATGCTCTGGGCTTCTGGAAGAGTTGGTCCAGAGCATGGTGGTCCAGCAGATGGCTCAGGCTACTGCCTCTTGATTGCCAAGCTGGATGGCTACTTGTGACACATAGATGCTTTGTCTGTGGTCACTCACTGTAAAGGATGTGACAAATGAGCAAGGACCAAGGTTCCTGAGATCCTGAGTGACTGGGTAGATCCGGAATGAAGTGTGCCCTGTGGAGGCTTTGCCCATGACATCGGTGCCTCTGGAGCAGGGCCTGATAGGAGCAGATGAGGAAGGCAGGAGAAGATACCGATCTCGCCGTGCTAGGTTTGCCATGAGCAATGGCTTGAAAAAACAAATGACGAGGATTATTCTGCAAGTCGATAAGCAGGTCCTAAAATTGCTGGTTGTGGAAGAATGCCACTCACCCCAGCTTCTGGGACAGAATGAGAATCCAGCTCTAGAGATGGCCTCCTCTGCCACCCCCTCGCCTGCTCTTTGTCTGCCAGGCCCAGAGGCTGTGTGGCTTCTGTTTCTCCCTGTGCACATTGTCTCTCAGTAGGTCTGAGTCTCAGGTGTATCGGGATAAGATAGAAATCCGCATGGCTCAGTCTTCCCCAGGTCAGGTGAATGGGCACATGCACCAGGATTGGGTCTCACTGACCCTCTCTGAATTAATTATGGAATAAGGAAAGCCTGAGAGGAATCAGTGTGATTACCGATGGAGCTTGTGGGCTTGGGAAGGGTGTGGGAGTCAAGAACAAGCTCTGTCTAGTGTGAAAGGAAAAATGGGCCACCTGCCACTGCCCCCTCCTCTGCCCTCTCCTGCCCACCTCTGCCCCTCCTCTCCTCCCCTCCCTACCTCTCACCTCTCCTACCCACTTCTCCCCTCTCCTCTCCACCCCTGCCCTTCCTGCTTCAGTGTGGACCTGACTTATAGCCTTTTAGCCAAGAGTGACTGTGACCACTCCCTGCACACCCTTCCCCACCCCTGTGCAAATATAGTGATATCTGGAGATTTTTGGCTCTCAGATACATAAGGAGGGTACTACTGGCACCTAGTGGGTTAAAAGTCAAGGATGCTGCTTAACAACCTGCCTTGGGCAGGATCACACCAGCCCCAAATGTCAATGGTGCTGAAGTTGAGAAATCCCAAGACTATTTTTATTTTTGTTTATATTTTTAGTATCAGAGTAAGACTGTATGGGGAGGGGGTCAGCGAGTGATGTTTTCATCTACTCAGATATTTGTTAGAAGAGGAGGATCACCATGATTTCTAAGGTCCAAAGGGAAAGGGCACCAACCAAGGAAACCAAGTCTCCTGTGACTCCCATTTGAATGAAGACCAACCTGCTTTTCTATACCGGCAAGCATCTCAGGCATGTGCTTGTTGATTTTGTTGTTTTGTACATCTTGTGCATTTCTAGCAGCTGAAATTCTTGTGCATGTATAGAATGTAGTGTCAGTGTGTGCACATGTGTACATGTGTGTGCATGTGTGTACATGTGTGTGTGCATGTGTAGAATTTGTTGCCAGTGTGTGCATGTGTGTGCAAGTGTAGAATGTGAGTACCTGTGTGTGCATATGTAGAATATGGGAACTGTATATGCATGTATGTGCATGTGTGTGCATGTGTAGAATGTGGACACTTGTATATACATATGTGTATGTGTGTAGAATGTGGCCACTGTGTATACATATGTGTGCATGTGTATGTATGTGTGTGCACACTTAGGCTCACTATTAGGCTAGGGTAGCTGGCCTAAGAGCTCTGGAGAGCTGGAAATACAAGCATGCTCCAGTGCTTCCTGCTTTTTAACGTATTTTATGGTTATCTAGCACAGGTCCTCTGCTTGTGCAACAAGCACTTTACTGACTGAGCCATTTCCCCAGCCCAGACCGTCACAGGCCTTACAGGGAGAAGATAACAGTTTCTCAGATTGCAAACAGGTAAAGGGCTGCTATCCTAGCTCTGCTTAAAGATGAAACTGAAATGACGCTCTCCTGCGATCTTTGAGCACCACAGTGTTTCTCTTGTGACTGTATGGTGGCTCCTCATAACATGTTTTACTGTTGTCATTGCTGGTGAAGATGACAGGAGTTGGGGGTGAGGGGTGAGAGGAAGCCAGTGTGGATAGCTAAAGAATATGGGCTAGCTCTCAGTCATTGATGTGTGGGCTAGCTCTCAGTCATGGGCAGAACCCACTGTTAAGCAGCATCTCCAGGACCTTGTCTCAGTTTGTGACAAAGATTCATGGTCACAGTAGGGCCATGAAGTATCAGTATCAGTGGCCAATAAATTAAAGCCCACAGGAATACCCTGCCCTGCAGGGTCTCAGTTGTCTATGTCCCCTCATAAGCCTCCACTTTTCAATGTTTGTTTCCATTTGATATGATGAGGAGCTAGAGACCCCAAATGCCTCAGCTAGAGCAAAAGCTGTGGCTATCTAGCTACCTCAGTGGGTGGAGGATTCGAACTGGAGCAGAGTGTAGGATCAGGGAGGCACTGTCCTAATGAAGTGATAGTTTAGTACTGTGAAAAGAACTGAGTACTCGGAGGGTTAAGTTCAAGTCCAGGTACACTTTAGATGATGTGAGAGGCCAGTTTTAGTATTTAGAACTGAGCTTGGGGGTGGGGTAGCCAAGTGGACCTGGCAGAGCATACCTATGTCTGTTGATCCCTGGAACGGTTTTTGTTATGGCAGCTACATGAAGTTTCCTGCTGGCACACACATGCCTGCCCACTGCACACCAAAAGGGGCACTCTTCCTTCATGGTTTTTCGACTGACCGGCAAAACCAACTCTAGTCCAGTGAGGTCCCTACACAGATCTAATGCATTAAAATTCACACCCACTTGACCAGCTTCTCACAGTCTTCTTTTTGCTACCTCTTTGGCCAGGCCTCTCCCTAAGCCCAAAAAGGCAAGTCTCCAAGTTCTTCCCTGCCTACATTCATTCCTGATGGCCACCACCCCTCTAGTGTACGTTAGACCCACCCTTGCGGCACAGTCTCTCAACTTCACTATTCTCCAAGCTCTGAGCTGCTTTTCTCTGCTTTTGTCCAACCTGCTGCAATCTACCCATAATGCCTATGCTCTCCCATCTCAGACTTCTTACAAGACACCATTTTCCTATGCTGGACACCCACACTGTAACCAGCAGCTTGTGGGGAGCCTGCTCACACCTTTTGGGAAGAGCCTTGCGGGTCTGTGACTGCCACCTTCGTGGACCTGTTGGGTTACATTGTGATATGTGTTCCCAGGACTGTAGGTGTTTACTCCCTAAGGGCTGCACATGGCCCAACAAATTTCTTGCCTTAACACAATGCCAGAGTTATGCCAGCTGTTCCTTGAAGGATACATGATTAAAAAGCACTTTGCTTTAATAGAGCCAATTTAACGTGTAGTGATTGTAATCGGTTCCATCTCCTTATTTCATTTGACAGGAGAAGCGTTCAAATCTGAGCTGCATTTGAGCTGACTCTTTAATCAGGGGAATTCCCTCTACTTGAGTCTGTGGACTAGATCTCCAAGCGCCTTTTAGGGCGGCTCCTGGGTTCTGGAGGTTGCTTCTCTTTCTCTGTCTGAACGTGGGCCATTTATGAAGCCATTGAGAATAAAGCTGCAGGCTCCTTCTTTCTGAAGGATGCTGAGTGGTTCTTCCCTTTCCCAGGGTCTCTGTTATGGTTGTGTTGTCCAGCTAGGGTGGACACGCAGGGCAGAATGATCCCTGTCGATGACTGTGAGGACCACAAGGGGCACAGGCTGGGGGAGGTGGGCAAGATGGAGGCCAGAAGGCAGCAGGTCAACTCCACGACTGTCAGGGTGGGTGGACATCTTGTGAACTCTATTCACTGAAGCAGCAATGCCCTGTAAACATGTTGCTGTTTTGGGGAAGGAGGCAGGAGTGTAGTCTTAGGACACTAGCAGGGGCTGCACAGGGACCCTGTGCAGCTGGAGGAGGCACCACTTCAAGTCTCCAACCCATTTCACCCTTGCAACCCTGTTACAAGGTCAGATCCCGATAGCAATCTGTACCATAGACGGGTCCATGTGTGGGAGCTTCCCGACACATTTCCATGAGCCCCCAAGTGAGACCCAGGGGAAACACCAGCAGACAGTGACCATGAAGCCATCTACTAGGACATTTTTGAAAGAACAGGTGCTGATAGTTATTCTAAAGACCCTTGGATGTTTGCATAGCTCCATACCTCCAGCTTGCCATCACAAGCTCTTGATTTGAGAGCTCACGCCAGAACTTGGCCTCTCCAGTGTCACCTCTGATGATGGCACAATTTGAGTCTTTGTATGTCTATTTATAGACAGCATTTAGCACCACTGGGCTCTGAATTTGAGGCCAATTTCACTCAATGGATGGGGAGTAAAGACCTGGGTACTTGAAGGGCAAGCTCAGAGTAACTTCTTCCACTGTAGGATTGCTGCATGCTCTTTATTTCATTATTTTGTGTGTATAAGTGTTTTGCCTGCTTGTTCATCTGTGCACCATGTGCATGCTAGGCGCTTGTGGAGGCCAGAAGAAGGAACTGAAGTTATTGATAGTTGTGAGAAGCAGTGTGGGTGCTGGGAGTTGTACCGAGGTCCTCTAGAAGAGCAGTTAGTGATCTTAACCATGAAATCATCTCTCCAGCCTCTCTTACTTTTTGACTAGGGCTTCTGGTGGAGTAAGTAGGAAAATATACATTTCATAGTTGCAAACAGAGATTACAGTTCTAGAGGCTGTTTAAGAAGTAGCCTTTGAACATATCCCACATACAGACAACACGCCTTGTCTGGCCTCAGTGGGAGAGCCTAGCCTAGCCTTGCAGAAAGTTGAAATGCCAGGGGATACACAGGGAACCCCCACCTGCTCAGAGAAGAGGAGTGGGGATGGGAAGGATTATGGGAGGGAACAGTGAGTAGAATTTAAAGTGAGTTCTTCTGAGTTCTATAATGTGAAATCCCTGTGTTTTTGCTTTTTCCATTTTTTCCACATTATTTTCCTTTCATCCCATTTTTAATTTTCTCTCCTCTGCTTCTTCACTTCAAAAACAAAACATAAGTATTTTAAATATTCTATTTATTAAACATAGGTGTTTTTCATCAGACACCTTGGAACCCATGGATAATTTCACTTCTCAGGGCTTGAGGTTGTTGGTATGGGGTGGGAAGGTGGAGTGGAGGCACACGTTGCTGCACCTTCTGCCACACTTAGATATGCAATGATGGGAGAAGCTTCGCCGTTAGTCCAACAGAGATGTCTTAGGGGGCTCTGTGGTACAATGGGTTGCATTGGACTTCTAGTGATGAAAAAGAGATGGTGCTGCTTGATGACTGTTGTTGGAGTATTCACTGGCTCTGAGCCTGTGTCAGAGAGTGGGCATCCCTGTTCTTGGAGGCCACAGATACAATGTTCCTGGAGGTAAATGGTCTTTCTGGCCTCAGTTTCCCAATTCGAACTTCTTATGATAACTATCATGCTCCTGTTTCCTTAGCAGGCTTTTTTTTTTTTTTTTGCTGTCAATAGGTGGTTGTATATCTCAAGATTCATGGATTTAATTTTAATACCATGCTTCTCTGTTATCCCACAGAATCTAAGTGTGTCTGGAGCTCTTCCTAAAGCTATGCATGTCTCTGAGAATAGGGAATGGCCGCATCTGGGTGGATTATAAACTCTTTCCTTAAACCTTAAATTCCCTCAAACACTGGACATAGCTGCGGTTTCCCCAAGGCACAGCAATTCAGAATGGCCGTCCTTATTCTCTAGAGAATTCAGAATCCAATGTTTTTCTGAGGCAGGGGATCCACAGTCATTAGAAAAATAGGAGACAAATTGGAAACTTGACAGTGACCCCAGGAGAGTGAAGAGAGGATCCTGCTTCTGACACAGCAGGAGAATTAAAACACTGTGATGGTAGTGACCTGGACGGTGCTGTCCTTCACAATTCACCAGGAGAATTAGAACTGCACCGGAGAGCAAGTCTCTCACAGGCTCTGTAAGGAAGGTCTAGCTACACAACCATGTTTCACACTCTGGCTGAATTCACTCACACACTGGAGACAGAATTCATTTTTTCATGCAGTAGTGCTAAGTTCTAACCCTTGACCTGTTTTAGTTCAGAGGAACTGTGGAGCAGAGGACAGAGGCTCCTGTCTATATATAATCCAAGCACTCACTGGCCTGAGGCTGAGGTGGAGTGTCCTCTGTGAGTTACAGGCCAGTCTGGACTAGAGAATGAGAAGGGACTGAAGAACAAAAACCAAAAGAGAAAGGAAAAACAGGAGGGAAGAGGGTAAGGACTTCAAAGACCAGGTGGAGGAAGAGGATAGTGATGATGAAGATGAAGATGATGGTGGTGGTGGTGGTGGTAGTGATGGTGATGGTGATGTATGAGTCTTTAAGATGCAGAGATTAGGATTTAGCTTTTGGGCTGTGAATAATGAAGGAATGGCCACTGTTCACCCCTCTCTGATTTTGTAACACATTGTGAAAACTGTGTTACTTTGCCTCATGATGATCTGACAGGAGCGCCTGCTGCAGGGCTTTGAGAGGCTTTTAATTATAAAAACCCAGTTTGTGGTGCTTGCGATCAAGCGGGAAACACTTTCAGCTTGTGTAAGACTGTAGGTAGAGCAGGATGGGGCAGAGGCAGGGAGTGGGGGTGGGGCAGGGCAGAGAACAACACAGAAATGAAGAGGGAAAGAATCCAGGGAGGCTTGTGCCTCTTCTGCTCCCGATCACACAATCCATGGTTACATGATGACACCAGCCTAAGGTTAGACTTACTTGAATTCATGCAGAGGTTTGGGGTCATGAGCTAAAAGAATGCAACAGTAAAGACATTTTTACGGTATCCTAGGAATGGAAGGTGTTGAGTGTTAAGGTTTTTGACTATACTGTAGGGAGCAAGTAGGGTCCTGGATGATTATGTGTCGTTGGCCTGAGTACCCCCATGTCAAAGACCAAGGCCTCAGTCCCATGGGAAGAGGCACAGCTTTTCCTGCATAAGGCTTGGAGGGATGACAAAACCCTCCTGTGATCTGCGTGTCAATGCTAACAGTGTGCAGAAAATGTCCACCCTCCTCCCCACCCTCTGCAGTGTTTACACCCTAAGACGGCAGGGCAGAGAGGAGCTAAATCCTCATCCTCATCCTCGTTCAGCTACATGCAAGAATCCTGCTCTCCTGTTAACCATATATAATGAGTACGCGGAGCTTCCAGGGCTTGGTGCTTCTCCATCACAGTGGGCAGAACCCACCCATGCTCAGCTTTGCTATGTCCATGTGCTTGTCCCTTGTGAGGGTCCCAGAACCCAAGCCATGCAAGGATGAGACACTTTGTCATAGAGGAATATTCAGCTCAGCAGTCACACCATCAAAGGAATAAAAGCCCTGACAATATGCAGAAGTGTTTGTAAGTCTTTCTGGAACCGTCCACATGTAAGCTGTTATTAGGAGCAATGCACATTTTCAAAAGAAAAGACAGTCAACTTATCCCCTCTCTCCATGGTCTTTAATATTTAAATGTCAACAGAGGAAATTGTGCTTGTCATCTGCAGAGTGATCTACTGTAATTATTTTCCCTCCCTTCCTAAAGATGCTTTGTGGATACCATTCATTTAGCTTAAGAGCTTAGGGCATCTACTCAGAATGGGAACCACGGTGAGCTACTTACACATCACGGACTCTTCTTTTGTCTGTTGGAAAGCTCTGGATGTTACCAGATCAGCTTAACCCTGACTCAGGGAAACTCTGAATGATATCTAATTTAACCATGACTCAGGGAAACTGAATGATACCTGATTGGTTTAAACCTGACTCAGGGAAACTCTGGATGACACCAGATAGATTTAACCATGACTCAGCATTCCTTCTTCCTTTTTATACCATCCAGCCTATGGAATAGGCACACATAAAACTTCATCCATGGGGCTGGAGAGATGGCTCAATGGTTAAGAGCAGACTGCTCTTCCAGAGGTCCCGAGTTTAAATCCCAGCAACCACATGGTGGCTCACAACCATCTGTAATGGGGTCTGATGCCCTCTTCTGATGTGTCTGAAGAGAGCTGCAGTGTACTTACATATAGTAAATAAATAAGTCTTTAGATGTGGTATGTTACTTTAAAGAAAAAAACTTCATCCAACTTGGGCAAAATCTCTGACAAGTCAGGCTAAAGTTATCATGGATTCCCAACTCCGAAAGCAGTAACACAAAACAAATCCATTTCTATTCTTTAGCTCCTTGCTTTGGCAACATTTTTAGTCTGGAAACTTAATCCCAACCAAGTGGAATTTTGATTATTGCATAAAGCAACCCTGATAGAGTGCAGACAGGCCTTTGCTTCCCCAGGAATGAAAACTAAACACGAAGCAGACGGTCACAACCAGACTTGGTCTTAGTGTGCATTTCTCCATTAAAAACCAAAATTAAATAATAAATTTCAAGGTACTCACTCATGGATTCAGTTAACTTGGCCATTGTCATTTCTTCTTTGTGCTTTTCCTGTGGTGTGAGAAGAAAAAACAATTATATACAATGTATCTTAGACATGAATAGATGCAACAGCCAGTTGCAGCCACCTCTCTCACTTTCTTTTTCCTAGGTTAGTTATATTGTAACATATCACCAGAGAGTCACTGAAAGAGGATTTTTAGGGCATTCAAAACCTCCCCATTGCTCTTGGCAGTGAGCGACTGTCACACTGATCTTGGATATATATATAATTGGTGACGCACGACCAGTTTTCAAAACCTCTTTGACACTGGAGTTTTGACATCCATATGCCAAATTTTTGTTCTTTATTTTCCCTCATAGAATCCTTTTTACTTTTTCTTTTTTTGGTATTTTTAGAGCTGATATTTTTGTAGTCATTTAATTTTCAAAAAACTACTCTACATCTTCCTTTGTCTTCCGTTTTGGATTCTTTTTAGAGTTTTCTGAAAGTCATTGTGTTTGTTTGACGGTTCTCTAACCTTATTTATTTTGAGCTGAAAACATTTTGTTTCAACCAGATATAGATTATAACCCACCAAGTCCTAGAGTCATGATCCATCCAGAGACCGACTCTGTCCTAACTAAAAAGAAAGACTTTGGAGCTGTTGAGAATAACAAACCCTTTCCGGAGATGCTCTCACCTATCTCTTCAAACGACTTTGTTTTCCTTTACTTCTTCAGTCCCCAACATGAGCAGTAAGCAAACATGAGTGGCGTTGATTTCATCCCTCTGTAGACATGTCTGTCTGGTTCTGAGGCTGGAGCACTTTCACCGTAAAACACAGCAGGCTACTAATGTAATCCATGCCTGGACATAGTCACAGGAACTCGAGTAAGCGTGTTCTAGCTCTTAACAACAGGTGTGGATGGATGGTTATATATGTGCATTGGAATGTGTATGTATGGGCATATGTGTGTATGGACATGTGTATGTATGGGCATGTGTGTGTAAGGGCATGTGTGTGTATGTGTGTGTACTGGCATGTGTGTGTGTCTGGGCATGTGTATGTTTGTGTATGGGCATGTGTGTGTGTACAGGTGTGTGTGTGTATGTGTGTGTATAGGCATGTGTGTATACAGGTGTGTGTGTGTGTGTGTGTGTGTGCATGTGTATAGGCACATGTGTGTGTGGATGGGAAGGTATGCACCCTGGTGGGCATGTGAAAGTTGGGAGAAAACCTCAAGTGGAAGTCCTCATGTCCTTTGAGACCGAGTCACTCTGTCACTTACTGCTGCATCCCCAGGTGAATTGGCCGATTAGCCTCCGAGGACTTTCCTGACCTCACCCCTTACCCTTCCTTTGGGATGCTGGGATTACCATGCTTGGCTTTACCCATTCTGCCATTTTCCTGGTCCTCTATCCCCACTTCTGCATCTATGCCTCTTTACTGATATGGAAAAATGGTGTTATAAATATCAACACAATGTACCTGATGCTTTTAGCTACCAAGCCTTGATCATCAGGCACACATTTTCCCATGCCAGTAAAAGATTACATCATTATTTAGTGATGTTGTGGCTTTCATCCTGGGGTCAGAAAATGTGCATTTATTTATTTATAAGGATCTATTCCTTCTCCATATCATTTATTCACGTATGCTTTGCTATTTTCTAAAGTGTCATGACAGGCATTGCATCTCGTCCTGTTACCCCGTGTGAAGCCGTATTTAGTAGTCTGCAAGGCTGCCCTTTCCCTCCCATGCTTGCCAGCCTGCCCATGACACCCACACTCTACCCCTCCAGTTTTGACAAAACGACAGGGGTAACGTGGCACTTTGCTATTTCATATATTTCTTCTTGGCCATTGTTTGCTTATAATCCGTGAACTCTTGGCTTTTGCTACCACATCAGCTCCACTGACATCAACATTTATGTTCTTAGAGATAGGGTAGCATTCCCATCCCCAGGGCTAGCCTTGTAGGATGCTCAGCATATTGCAGCTGCTTGACTAACACCTGAGACTCATCCTGCTGGCACAGTTGGCCAAACATTATTCACCCTTTCTACAGTGCTGTTCCACTCTGAAAGGTGTCTCTGAAAGGTGTGCTTGAGAGACTGAAGGAAAGGCCACCCAGAGACTGCCCCACCTGGAGATCCATCTCACACCCAGACACTATTGTAGAACAACAATATGAATTAACCAGTGCTCTCAGAACTCCCAGGGACTAAACCACCAACCAAAGAGTACACATGGGGGGACCAATGGCTCCAGCCACATATGTAGCAGAGGATGGCCTAGTTGGTCATTAATGGGAGGAGAGGCCTTTGGTCCTGTGGAGGCTCTATGTCCCAGTCTAGGGGAATGCCAGGTCCAGGAAGCAAGAGAGGGTGGGTTGGTGAGCAGGGGGAAGGAGAAGGGGATAGGGGGTTTTTGGAGGGAAAACCAGGAAAGAGGATAACATTTGAAATGTAAATAAAGAAAATATCTAATAAAAAAAGAAAATGGTGGCAAGAGAATTATGAGAATAAAAAAAGACAGAAAGAAGGAAATTCTTGAGTCACACAGCCTGCATTTATAAAAATGAAAGCAAACACTGCCTTTTGTTTAAGACACCCAGATCATCCTAGTTTATCTAGAGACACCAAGAAATAAATAGCATGTCAAGTGTCCTGCAGCACACACGGGTGCAGCGGCAGACTGTAATGACGTGTAATGACGTGTAATGACGTGTAATGACGTGTAATG
>JADRCD010203436.1:5161-19070 GCA_019843815.1 Montemys delectorum
TGTGTGTGTGTGTGTGTGTGTGTGTGTGTGTGTGTGTGTGTGTGTGTATGTAGTCAGGGTTTTTTTTTTTAACTTCCACTGTCAGAGCTGTTGAGATGGTTCAGTGGGGAAAAGCATTTGCCACCAAGTCTTGAGCTCAACCCCTAGGAATGACACACAATGTGGAAAAAAAAAAAGAAACAATTCCCACAAGTTGTCCTCTGACCTCCACATATGTCTCATGGTGGCACAACAGGCCAAGACACACACACACACACACACACACACACACACACGGGCAGGAGCACATGTACACAAATGAAAGTAAATGAAAATAAGTAGAGTTCCTCCAAGAAAACAGCTGGTTAGATTACAACACTTCAGCTGCGAGTCCCCACACACAATCTCAGCACTTTCAGTAGGTTAGCCTTTGAAGTATTTGGGATTAATAGGCATAATACCTCTCTGATATAACAGAGAACATGAAGGTGGGTGGGCAGGGAGGTAGAGGAGAATCTGGGAGGAGTTCAAGGTAAAGCAAATGGATATGATCAAAATATATTATGGAAAATTCTTAAAGAATAAATAAAATGTCTTTTTAAAAGCTTCTGCTATGACAAATAGAAACAAGGTTTTAAAAAAAAAAAATCTGTGGAAACAGAAGCCATTAGATTTCAAGAAGTTAAAAATCTCTCTCTATGTAAAACCTTCATCGTAAATTGGCCTTGATGGTACATGCCCGTAAACCCTCTACTCAGAAGGTAGAGGTAGAGGGGTCGGAAGGTCAAGGCCAATCTTGGCAACTTAATAAGACCCTATGTCAAAGTAATTTTTTTTTAATTAAGCTGAGGTAAGGGTAGGTTGAGAAGATGTTTGTGCACAGAGAGTCTGACTTGCTCTCTGGATCGGGAATCAAGTATACAGTGTGTTACACAGAAAGGGAGCCATACACATACGAGATTTAGAATCTGAGAGCTGACATTGGAGAGGTTGGGAGAAGTTGACCCACAGGAATGCAGCTGAATGCCAACTCTTTGGGAGGCAGAACCATGAGCCACAGGGAGGGGACGGCTTGCCAGCAGACTTTACTGGGGAAGATGGACCTGACTGCAGTATGAGGCTGGGATAACCAAGTGATACAAATGTGGAAAATGGAGCACATTACCAATGACCGCAGTAAGCCCACATGACGCTAATCATTCATTCTACATAATACAAAAGGTGTATGAAAGAAAAACAACTCAAAAAAACAACAAAAAACAAAAACTAAGAAAGAAAGGAAGGAAAGGAGGGAGGGAAGGAGAGAGAGAGAAAGGAAGGAAGACAGACAGACAAGCATGGACTAATAGGTGATGTACTCTAAGGTTACATGATGTTACCCTTCACAGCCTGAACACAGGAGTACATGCAACTGTGTGTGTGTGTGTGTGTGTGTGTGTGTGTGTGTGTGTGTGTGTAAGGTTCTCTTTGATGAAAGAATGTTGCTGTGCTCCAGACCAAACCCCTGCAGCTGGCTCATACTGCCACACTGTTCAAACCCCACAGCCATCTTCACAGACCAGCCTGCTCAGATACAGATCATACTGTCTCAATAAAAACCCTCACTTCCCACTCAAGGACCCCTAATCTCTCCCTCCACACTGCTGTTTTTTGACATTTTGGGAATAACAGCCACACATGTTCATTGAGCAGTATTTTTTCCCCACAACACTTCAGTCTTATTATTTAACCAATTTCTATATGTCTGAATAATCTTGTGATAAGGCTGAAAATATTTTATTAGTGACAGAATCTTTAGCTGTGTTTTTTTTTCCATCCACAGAATCTAACCATTGCTCAGCAGTTAGTATTTATAATATGCATATGGTGTGTTGAATTACAATTGACATTCCTAACAGAACTCAAACACTGTAAATTAATACACTGTCTGAAGTTCAAATAAGAGTTGAAAATATGGTCACTAGAATTAGCAATTTAAGTTTATTTTGCATTAAGTTTCTTTATAGATGTGTTCTAAGTCTTTGTACCCAATGGTTTATTTATTTAAAAACTGATAAACTGTGTGTGTCACAAGACAGCAGAAAGGTCTCTGGAGGCTCCTCCAAGAAATATTACTGTGCCAGAGACAGCTTCTTATTCTGGGAAATTCAGGCACAAGGAGAACAAAATTAAGTTCTCCAAAATGGCCTCTGATGACCCCAGTGTATACAGACTCCTTCTGTCCATTCCTCAAACATATGCCCAAATTTCTAAGTCATAATCTGCAAGGAGTTACAGCCTCCTTCACCTCCAGAGAGGGTAAATGAAAACTGCACCGTTGCCATAGAAATGGAAAGAAAGCCTCATCTCTTACCTCAGTGAGACTTTCATTTTCACAGAAAGTCTGAGAGAAGAACAGACAGGTCATGGTCTCTTCCTTCTTTGTGAAAAGAATACAGTCTTTGCCAATTCTCATGGAGCCACTATATTAAAAATGGGGAGCATAGTGGTTTACATGCAGACACTAATAGAAAAGAAGCAAAGCACATGATTTTGTTTACTGTAACAGGTTGTGCTTTTCCATAACCCATCTGCTTGACTCAGCCCCAGGAGTGCACAAATATTCCTTTACTTCTCAGAGTAGACTAGACAAATTTTAGCCAATCCAGCCTGACACTTTTGCTTGAGATACAGCTGCCTGAGAGAAATTCCAGCCAAGGCACGAAAGAACCAGGCCCTAGATGGAACCACATACGTGTGTCGCTTACATTGAAGGAAATTAAAGAAAGCTGCAGATATCACACCAATACGCAAATATGCTTTGAGAAACAAGTGAATGTAAAGACCCAATGACACTGGACTGCTTTTGGTTGGATGCCTGTGAAAGACTCAACTTGTTCTATGTGAAAAGCTTTTTAATGCTGCAAAGAGCTGAGTCAATTATGGGTATCAAGATTCCAAAATGAGTTTTGATGGTCCCTAAAACTCAGTGGCTGAGTTCTTAAAAAAAAAAAAAAAATTGTTTGCATATTGTTTTCAGTATCAAGCAAATAACGTATAACTTAAGGGAAAACACAATTCTCACCTCTTAAGCCCGTTGCCATATTGCCCAATGAACTTCAAGGTTGACAGCTGTTTCTTGGATGTGCCAAAGTAAATGATGTCTGAAGCTTCATCTGTCATGGACAAAAATTCCTCAAGGTAGTTAGGAAGAGCCTGATGTCAGTACTGAGTCCAGCTGTCAGAACTCTGTCCGTGCTTCAGCCCACTAAGGCAAGACCATAACCTTTGAAACAGTCCGCAGACAAAGACGGGCATCACGGCCCAGAATCACAAGATCCTTACGGTGATGTACGTAAGGTCAGACAGACATAACCATGCAACTTCAAATACAGTTTAAAACTGTGAGCCTCAGTTTCCTGGTTGCTAAAACAGAAGGGCAAACACCACCACAGCGACAACGATAAAGAAAACAAAAATTAAATGAGCTGATAGACCATGAACTGCTTCACCTGTCGCCTGAGCATAACAAGTGTTAACGTAAATATTGCAGTTGTCTGCTAGCTAGTAACTATCTCATGGTCTTGCTCCCGGTTCTGATCCAGGTGACACTAAGGACAGAGAGGTTTCTATGCGGCTGCCTAGGGAGGAAGGAGATGGTTTCCAGACTTGTAGATTCATTGTTCTCATCTCTCTAGAGCATTCAAGATCCGGGAACTCAGGCTCTGTGATCTTTTGACAGTGAATGTTCTTCCTATTGGCCTGTCAAGTGTATGCTGAGTCCTATGTCAGTCTGGATACAGACACGCTACAGTTCAGCATGACACAGTGCGACATACGTAAAGGCCACTAATACCCTGTTGGTCTGAAGCTAAAGACATTTGGTCCCATGTTTTCATATGGGAGTAGGGCCATGACAATATTAGCCAGCACTTATTGACAGTTTCACATGTATTAGGGAGGTTATAAGCCTCGTGCATTTTATAAATTCACATTTACAACACACAGGAAGATATTAAAATCTGTATTCGCATAGTGGACGGAAAAAGACAAACACAAGATCATGTCCCAGAGGATTGAGTGGGGGAAACAAGAGATGCGACAGAGAAGCAAAGAGGTGTGTCTTTAGGATGGAATGACTGAGGAGCGCCATTGAAGAAGGTCAGCCCCAGAGTGGAGTGGAGAGGGTCCCAATGGCTATGGCTGGAGTGCTATAAACAAGGAAGCAAGCACTTCAAGAGAAGTCCCACGAAGTGGGTGGGGCTGAGGGCAAGACTAAGAAATGCTCACCGTGGGGGTAGAGGCTCTGAGCCCTATTCTGAAGCCATGGGCACTCACTGAGGGTTTTCACCAGGGAGTGGTAATATCACTGCTATCCAAGCCCTGACCACAAGGAACCATGTTTTCACTGTGTAGCATTTGAACGGAGCATCTACTGTGTTGGTCTGTGCTAACTTTAAAGATACAGAGCTTGGTCTAAATAGTGAGTTTCAGCCCAGTCAGGACGACGCAATGAAACGGTCTCAAAAGAATAAACAACAACAACAACGAGAAACCGAAGATAAAGTCACGAAACACAGTGCAGATGCCCTTGATATGGGACACTGTGGAAGAATGTAGGACAAAACCACCCTGGAAATTGCTACAGCCGTCACCTATGGGTCAAGATGCTCAGTGTAGACAAGAGACAAATGTCATCTAAAACAAAGTCTTTCTGATGGATCACTTGATTTCCAACTGTCTTAGCTAGGGTTTCTATTGCTGTGATAAAACACCATGACCCAAAGCAACTTGGTGGGTGTTGTGAGGGTAGGGGCTTTTGTTGCTCACACTTCCACACCAGTTCCTCACTAGAGAAAATGAGGTAGGCATCTGGAGATGGGAGCTGGAGCAGAGAGGCCTTGGGGAAGTGTTTTTTACTGACTTGCTTCGTCTTGAACCCTCATACCATTCAGGCTCACATGCCTCTGGGTGACCTGACTCCCAGTGGTCTGGGCACTTGAACATCAATCATTAACCAAGAAAGCCTGTCTCAAAACAAACAAACAAACAACTCAGGAAAAATGAACTTATAACTCAGGCTAGATGTAAATAGACACCCTCTTCACTGTGGCTTCCTCTAGTCCCTTTACCACTTCATACTGAAACGCTGAAAAATCACTACTTTAATCAAAAGAGACCAGGAGAAACTATCCAAACAAAGTGTAAACAAGCTGCTGCGTGGGAGCAGGCATCTTTAAACTTGCCCAGTGGCGACTGGGGTCAAGAGGTGACATCAAAGCTAAGGGAAGGTATCCGATTCCCTTGTTCTCCGTCTCTCTCCATTAAGATGGCCAGCCTTTTCTCACGTGTGTTCCTAACCAATCTGCTTGGACTCCATTGCCATTCTTTAAGCAGAGCAGTCAGAACCCTAGCTTAAGATACATAAAGCATCCTAACAAGTCCAGATTAGATCCAAAAGACCACACAGCCAGAATCAGAGGAAACATCATTTCAGTTGCCTGGAGTCTGCACTGTGCACCCATAAGGTGGTGACTGGGGGGGGGGGGCTAGTCTTAAATAGACAAAGATAAATCCTAAAATATATCGAGGATGTATTTGCTATGATGGGAACATTCAGTAAAAGAAACTAAGCCTTTGAAGAAGAAGAGGAGGAAAAAGACACACAAACTGCTAAAAACAAGGAGAAACAACCTCTCTCTCAAGGTTATGCAGAAAATTAATAATAGCCTAAAGGCATTGGAAATTGCCTCAGGGCTCCTGCAACTGAGGTAAAGGTTGAGCAAGAAAAGGAGCTCAGAGTCTGTTCTGTTACCATTTGTAGTCTGTTCCTTCCCAGGGGCTTTTTGTCTTACACTCAGTATGATTTGTCTTTCATGTGCCCTGACTATAATAGGTATAGTCATTTTGTGTCTTGGTTTAGGTGGTTAAAATGAATTTAGTTTAAAAAAATGAATTTAGTTTACCAGCTAGAATATTTAAACCTAAAAAGAAAAATCTTTTTCAAAACAAGTTTGTCTGCAATCGATTTGCCCTAATTGCTCCATATCTCTGTTTGGAATAGATAGTTCAATTTATTTTTATTTTCTGGGCTTGCAGACGGCATCCTTCCATAGCCAGTTAGGTATCCAGATAATTAACTTACCAGGGCTCATGCCACATCCATCATCCAGGAAACACAACATGAATCCTCCCTGCAGTGTTTCATTAGCCACTGTAAGAGAAAGCAGTTATTCCTAATAAATATTGGGCTTAATTTGTTCGTCAGAAAAATCCTGGTGCTCCTGTAATTATTTGCTCTCCTCCATGGCAGGCAGGGAGCCCCAGGTACAGAATAGAGATGGGCTCCAAATGGAATCTTGGCTATAACTTCCTAAGACACTGCAGGAGGAAAAGAATCACACAGAAAGACAGATTTAAATTACCATGCAGCATCTGCAGCAGAACAACTTATGCATACAGCAGGACAGGCCCTGCTCAGAACCTGGATTGGTCCTTGAAACTTTAGGTAATTTTCCCCTAGGAGAGGGGAAAATGGTAACTGTGAGAGGTGACCCCCCCACCCCCCAGGATCTCTCTATCAACCTGACCATCCCTCATGCCCTTCCAACAGCACAGTAATTCTATAATAGATCAGGGCCATTCTTATTAAATTCATCAGGCTCCCTTCTAAGTAGTTTATTCTTCTGAGAGCCTTGGCCGAGTGTTTCTTTGTAGCAGCAAATATTTGCTTCTTGATGATGCTTTTGATTTCTGAAAAGGGGTAAGTCATTTGAAGTCAATTTTGATGAAGAAGAGATGCCATTAAATTACATAATCGAATCTCTCATTTAAAATGTTAGAGGTGTAACCAAAACTAATGAAACCAGTTTTAGTGCCAACTAGCTCTGAAAATAATGTCAACAGCTGGATATGAAAAAAGAACACATTTCCTTTTTTGATAAGAGTGCAACTGATGAAAAACATATGCACAATAAATAACATACGTATACAGCATACAATTTGGTTAATTTTGATGTATGTGTGAATTTATCACAATCCCAACAGAGAACACATCCAGCACCCCCAGTATTTCCTTCCCCCGTGCCTGACCGCCATTATCATTGCTAGTCCTCCAACCATCATTGACAAACTCTTTTGCCTTTTAGTGTATGTAAACCAACCTATGAATTCAAAGCTCAAATAGAATTCACATTTAAAACTGAAGCAATGCTCAAGACAGCCAACGAATAAATACCTAGAAGTTGTATTTACCTACTTCTGTTACTATAATGAAATACGTGAGGCTGGATAATTTGAGAGAAGGGAAACATTTATTTACCTCATGATGCTGCAAGTCTAAGAGCACGGTGATTTCCTGCTCAGCTCTGTAAGGGTTTCGTGGAACACCAAATGCCAGTGGGAAAACTGAACTTAAGAGCACTTGACACAGTGAGACCCGGAAAGTCAGGAAGCCAGAAGCTGAGAGTCAAATTTTATCACATCCTACTTACTAGAACAACATTAATCTCTTTGGAGGATGAGATTCCCCAACACTCTAATCACCTCCCACTTGGGTTGACCATCAAAGTCCCATCATCCCTTAAGGTCATCCAGAGAGGACAAAGTGGCTAAGACAGGAACTTTCAGAGGACAAACCACATTGAAACCATAAAACTAATTTGGGGGGGGTTCATAGTAATTTGATTTCGTACTCATGCTAAGAGCCATTCCTCATTATTCTTCATCATCCAGAACTAAGATACACCTGGCCCAGGAAGTTGCTTGGCCTTAGCAGCAATATACAGTAGCCACAGCTAAATTAGAAGAATTTAAAATATAATAACTTATAGAAGAATCCAGTAGACACAAAACTGCATTTCTTCCAAAACAGCTTTAAAAAAAACCAAGATCCCCAAGACAGATACACTAAAGACATATATTCACATGCATATTGGGGTCTTGGGGTTAAATAGATATGACCTCAAAAATCTAGGCATCCCTATTCTGCCCATGGAGACAACCTTCTGACAGTTCCTTAGAGCAATCAGTCGGGGGGCTAGAGAGATGTCTCCATGGTTTAGACCACAGGCCGTTCTTGCAGAGGGCCTGCATCTGGGTCCCAGCACCCACAGCAGGCAGCTCACGATTGCCTTTAACTCCAGCTCTAGAGGAATCCAACACTCATTTCTGGATGCCTCAGGTGCCTTCGCTCATATGCACAAAGCCACACACACAGAGGAATACATACACACATAACTGAAAAACAATAAAATACATTTTTCTTTAGAAGGTAGGGGGCTCAGATTTCTCTCTCCTGTTAATTATATATTTCTCTAAGCAAACACCATCATCACTTATACCATCATCACTTACTCTTTTCTCTAGTGTTTCTTGTCTGCACTGGGCTTTGGCCAAGTCAAACTGTCATGGCTATCAAGCCCTTTGCCCCTCCTCTACCAGGATATATACCCTCAGTGTCCTCTGCTTCTCACTGCCTCTGGGATTAGGCTACTCCATTCTGCTGTGTTGACTTCACTCAGAAGATCTGGATTTTCCAGATGGCAGCAACAGCTCCCTAATTTCTCCCTCCCCTAATCACAGTGTACAGCCTGATTTTGGTCAGCAGTTCATGTCACCACTCCTGCTAAAAACCTATCCTGAATTCCCACTGCTCTCAAGAAACAAAAAAAAAAAAAAAACAAACCTCTGAGACACATAAACTGTCTCAGTCGGGGTTTCTATTCCTGCACAAACATCATGACCAAACAGCAAGTTGGGGAGGAAAGGGTTTATTCAGCTTACACTTCCTCACTATTGTTCATCACCAAAGGAGTCAGGACCAGAACTCAAGCAGGTCAGAAAGCAGGAGCTGATGCAGAGGCCATGGAGGGATGTTACTTACTGGCTTGCTTCCCCCGGCTTACTTAGCTTGCTTTCTTATAGAACCCAAGACTTCCAACCCAGGGATGGCACCACCTACAATGGGCCCTCCCATCCTTGATCACTAATTGAGAAAATGCCCCACAGCTGGATCTCATGGAGGCATTTCCACAAGGGAGGTCCTTTCTCTGTGATAACTCCAGCTTGTGTCAAGTTGACACACAAAACCAGCCAGTACAATTGACCCCTTGTCAACTGGACACACAAACACATCACTATTAAGCCACAACCCTTACTTTCTTATTCATCCTCAAGATCTAAATAACTTTAAAAGTCCCACAGTCTTTCCAAATTATTAAATATTAAAATTTCAATCCCTTTAAAATATTCAATCTTTTAAAATTCAAAGTCTTTTTTTTCAATTCAAAGTCTCTTAACTGTGGGCTTTGCTAAAATACTTTCTTCCTTCCAAGTGGGAAAAATATCATGGCACAGTCACAATCTAAAGCAAAATCAGATTCTAACTTTCCAATGTATGGGATCAACACACGATCTTCTGGGCTCCTCCAAGCCTTGGATCACTTCTCCAGCTCTATCCTTTGTAGCACACACCTTGTCTTCCAGGCTCCAGCTGCCTGTACTCAACTGCTCTCCTATTCTTGATGGTCATCTCATGGTACTGGCATCACCAAAACACGGATGTCTTCCACTACAACTAGGTTTCACCAATAGCCTCTCAAAGGCTCTCTTCATCGTGCCAAGTCTGAACTCCTTTGCATGACTCCTTCAGTCCTTGGCCATCAATTGCAACTGAGGCTGCACCTTCACCAATGGCCTTCCATGGCCTCTCACAGTACGGAGCCTCAGCTGCTCCTCATGACCCCTTCATGCTGTCAAAACCAGTACCACCTGGGTGACTCTTACACATTACCAAGTCCAGCCACAGCACAAGGTACAGCTTTGGTTATCTCTGGAACACAGACTCTTTGTGCTCTCAGAAAACACTTCCCAGAAGATTTCACCTCAATGTTGCTGGTCTCTTCTTAATTACCACTAAATTCTTAGCTCCAGCTAACCAGCATCAATAGTCCCAGTAATGCAAAGGTTTCACTTTAGTAGTTCTGGTATCTTGTTAATCACAGCTGATTCTTCAGCCCCAGCTAACCAAAACCACAGAATCTTCACATAAAAACAGCATTGGCCCTGATAAGAGTCTTTAATCTTCCCTCTGAAATTTCACAAGTCGGGCCTCCATCTCTGCACTGTTCTCAACATGACCTTCCAAGCTCCTACAGAACATCCCACGGAGCTCTTAACACTCAGTGGCTCTTCTAGCTCAAAGTTCCAAATTCCTTCCACAATCCTCCCCAAAACATGGTCAGGTTGTCACAGGAATACCCCATTGTGATACCAATTTGTCTTAGTCAAAGTTTCTATTCCTGCACAAAACGTCATGACCAAGAAGCAAGTTGGAGAGAAAAGGGTTTATTCAGCTTACACTTCCACATTGCTGGTCATCACCAAAGGAAGTCAGGACTAGAACTCAAGCAGGTCAGGAAGCAGGAGCTGATGCAGAGGCCATGGAGGGATGTTCCTTACTGGCTTGCTTCCCCTGGCTTGCTCAGCTTGCTTTCTTATAGAACCCAGGACTATCAGCCCAGGGATGGCACCACCCATAACAGGCCTTCCCACTATTGATCACTAATTGAGAAAATGCCTTACAGCTGAATATCATGGAGGCATTTTCTCAAGGGAGGCTCCTTTCTCTGTGATAACTCCAGCTTGTGTCAAGTTGACACACAAAACCAGACAGTACAACACCCCAGCCTAATCTTATGTCTCAGTGACAGAGATTCACTTGTCCATTTATTTCTCAAACTTTTCATAATGTGAACAGGACAAACAAAGACAGCATCACTTATTGTGTCCCATGTCTTGGGATTTCAATATCTACATATCTCACAAACACTAAGCACTCATTTTAACATGAACATGACATGAGAAGCGATATGAGGTACATTTTTCCCAGAGACGGAATCCATCGTGGACAATATCCCCTCTCGTGTGACCAGAACTAACGGAAGGATGGCTGTGTTGGTGCGGGAAGGTGGCATTAACTGCATCTCAGAAACTAACATCGTTAGCATCGTAATCTACCAAGACTAACTAATAAGCACACAAGACACTAAGGGACCACAAACGAAGTCAATAAAGAAAACACACTTGGTTTGTGCTTTGTAGCAGTTAGACAATTATCTGCACCACGTAGTCACTTACAAATTTTTAAGACTTCAATAAATCAGAAATGATCTATGCTTAATTATGAATAACTATTACGTTAATGTGATTTTTAAAATAAAATTGCTTCTCATGGCAAACAAATTCATGCCCCCAGCTCACTCAGACGTTTGCACGAAACCCTCAGAAGACATTATTTTGTACACAGACCCTCCAATGAGTGACCGATTTGACCCTTGGAGTATACATTTCTCAATCTGGTTCCCTACAGGGTCACAGTGTTCACAAAGCACTTAGATTACATTAAAAAGCTAAAGAATGTGGTGTGATTTGATGAAATAAAATAAAACCAAAGTAGCTACAGGCTTTTTCTTAGATGAAAAAAAAACAAGAAAAGAAAACGTGTGCTCACCTGAAAACACATCGAGTCTTAAAGCCCCGGCATCTCTGGAAACAATACAAAAATAACATTGATTCACAGAAAAAAAAATGTGTCTTAAAAATAACATTAATCTCCATAGCTTATATGAGGTGTAACCGATTGTCAGATATCAATACAGAAGTCATAAATCACTTAAGGTAAATGTCTATGATGGTCCATTGTACATTTATATAAAAAGAACTGCCATCACCCATAATTTACAAATATTACAAAAACTAAAACTTAGTACCTTAAAAGACTGGATGTGGAATTTAGTGGTAGTTATAAAAAAAAAGGTTCAAATGAACATAAATATAGTATTTATATTTTAAAACTTCCTAGAGAATAATAAAAAGCCATAGGATGATTTTTTTCATGGCATATTCCAGTTCAAAATTGAAGAGGGAAATTACTATGCCATGTGGACCATATGACCATATTTTTAAAGACATTTATTATATACATGTTCAAATGAAATGTGTTTCTTTGAAATGGTGGAGAGGAGGGCCCAGGCTTCACTTATGCTAGGAAACTGCTTTACCTGCCCCTCAAAATGTCAATAAAAGTTTTTCCTATAAAAGTGAACTATGGCCTATGGACCCAGCCTGGTTCGCCAACTGTTTTTATAAATAAAGTTTTATTAGAACCCAATCACACTTGTGCATTCAAGTACTGAGTATGGTTTTCTTCTCCCTTCACCAGCAGAACTGGGTCATTTCAGCAGATTCTGGACGGATTTCAGAGACAAATGTATTTATTGTCTGGCCTTCCACAGAAAAAGATTCTGATGGCTGCTCTATGAGAAGAGATTAACAGTGATTTTGTTATTGTTGTTGTTGTTCTTTTTTTTTTTTCTCCTTATTTTCTCAGCTTGGTAAATTCATAGCTATTCCTTGTATTTGAAGATTTGTAGAAGTACAAAACTCTAAAGCAGAAGAAGGGCCCCAAATCCTGGCTTCCATATCAGGTGTGAGAGAAGACACACTGACAGCTGATGGCGAAGGCTGTGCGCTAAAGGAAGGGAAAGTCTGAGGGAAAGATGGGGCTGCATCAGCTCAGTGCAGATGCAAGAGTCAGAGGAGAGAGAGTGAGTGCTGTAGCCAGGGGAACTAGCGACAGGGACTCCAGAACTGTGCACCAGTCTCAAACCATAAAGCACGCCAAATAAACTGAGAGGAGGCACTCGATGCTCAGTCGGCAAGCCTGGTAAGGAGCCCAGTTTTTGCTTTTTCCTATAACTAAAAATGCCTTAAGCTTCACACTACATACAAATTCTGCAAGAACCCGAGCCATTTCTCAAGTATTCCCTGTATGTCTTAGTCAGGGTTTCTATTCCTGCACAAACATCATGACCAAGAAGCAAGTTGGGGAGGAAAGGGTTTATTTGGCTTACTTCCACATGGCTGTTGATCACAAGGAAGTCAGGACTGGAACTCAAGCAGGTCAGGAAGCAGGAGCTGATGCAGAGGCCATGGAGGGATGTTCCTTACTGGCTTGCTTCCCCTGGCTTGCTCAGCCTGCTCTCTTATAGAACCCAAGACTTCCAGCCCAGGGATGGCACCACCCACAAGTGGCCTACCCCCTTGATCACTAATTGAGAAAATGCTCCACAGCTGGGTCTCATGGGGGCATTTCCCCAACTCAAGCTCCCTTCTCTGTGATAACTCCAGCCTGTGTCAGGTTGACACACAAAACCAGCCAGTACACTGTATATAAAGCAAGCACTCAGTGGGATACATACTTTAGTCTCCTCTAGTCCTCACTACAATCCTCTATGTAATTATCAATACTTCCACGATAGAGTTGTGCCTTTTGCTAAGAACTGTGGATACACCGGGTGCTCAGTAAACACCATTGGACTGAGGTTAAATGTCTGCTGGGTTTCTTTGATTGTTTCTTTGTTTTTCTCTTCTTGTATGTTACACATCTAATAAAAGGCCAGACCAATGAGAACAAATATTCTATCACTGAGCCACACTCTCAGCAGAGACTAAAGTTTTTAAAGAAAGAGTTTGTTTATATAGACTGTTCACTGGACGCTTGAAGTAGCATTTCTGCTTCTGTCCAGGAAACGATCTCTTTGGATCATGACTGTACTAGCCACACTTTCTATTCACCCTTCCTTCCTCTTCTCTATACGATATCCTTCTAAGATACATAAGTTTTCCCACAGCCAGTCCCACAAAATCCAGAGGAAGCTCCATTCCCAGGCTCTCTGACACGGCCAGGATCAGAGGTGAGGAGGAAGGATCCAACATCTGTCCCAAATCAGGGAGTAACCGGTACCAGCAGGACCAAGCACACAGGAACTCTGCCAGCACAGTGGCTCGGGTACCTTCCGGTCTCTCTGGGCTGGTGTCCTGAGCAGACCTTGGGCACAAGCTCCTCAGACAGTCCCACAACACACAGAGGAAGCTGCTGCACACCCAG
>JADRCD010203437.1:7989-21353 GCA_019843815.1 Montemys delectorum
CTCTCTCTCTCTCTCTCTCTCTCTCTCTCTCTCTCTCCTTCTCTACAATAAACACTAAAACCATGAAAAATAAAGATCAGCTTAGGAGCTCCCTGTCTCTGATTGATATCAGTTGTTACAAGATAAAACATTATGGCACCGTAATTCTCTTTGATGCAGAGTAATCTTTGATCTTTTACCATCAATGCAAGTTTATAACATATACTTAGTGTGATAAATAATACTCTTTTTACTGATGTCAGGTAGAGTGCAAGTTAAATTGTAAACAGTTCCAGTAGTTAGTATTTTACTTTAAATAATAATGATAAATAACAATTAATAATAATAACAATAATAATTATAATAAAAGATTGAATACATTATAACTAGAAGGACTAGGCTACTGAACATTGTTAAAGTATTACAACTTTCATGTGTGAACAATGAATCAATTAGTTTCTCTTTAAAATGAAATCAAAGGTTGCAATAAAAACAAAAATCTTGCTGAATGCAGTCTTGACAAGGATTTTCATTGGAGATTACCATAGCACTGAGGCACCAACAAGCGGCATTCGTTTACCAAAAGGTCATGTAGATCAAAAAAAATATTAAATACTTGGTATAAAAATATTTGAGAACCTAAGTAATATAAAAACCAATCTTACATTGCTTTTAGAACACAGTCTCAACTCATCACAAAAGGAAATGTATGGTGTATGTCAGCTTTATTAAATGATTATTAGTGAAAGTTCTTGGAGCATGACATCATTTAATGATATACTTCACATATCTTTTGCCTACGAAGAAAAACTTCCATCCTTGGAGATCCAGCCCTGAGTCACATCCTTAGTGTTCCAATGCATTATTTTTTGAACTTCAGTGTCCCTCCTTTCTGATGCTGTGGTGTATGGTCCTAGCATCCATACTGCTCTTTCTTGAGGTGATGCATGTTTTTATGACTTTATGAGACTATTAGTTCCTGGGGTCAGCATACTATACATTACTAGGTAGTCAGGGAATATTAGTTGCTTACATTCTGAAAGCATGTATAAGATGACCATGTGCTACGAAAAGCAAAATGGGTGAATAAAATAAAGGGGGGATTTAAAAACTTGGAGAAATGATCAGTAAAAAAAAATACCAAATCCAGTTCTGTTGTTATTCATTTCTATCTTAAGATTTAGAGCCTTAAGACTTGCAAAGCATTTCCCAGCTTTGAACTCACTAGAGAATTACCTGGCCCCTTCACTCTCCCTCCATATGCATATAATTTCATCCACTTTAATTCTATGATTTAATCTTCACATTTTTTTTTGGTGCAATAATGAGACAATGTATCATCATACTTTCTTCAAACCACCTCCCATCCCTATTTTCCTCCTACTTCTTCCCCCTTTCCTCTTTCTTCCTCTTCATTTTTAAATCATCATCTTCATTTTCTTTTTGTGATGCCAGGGAACAAAACAAGAGCTTCCAATATGCTAGGTAGCACTCTGCACTGAGTGACACTCTAATCAACATCATGCCTTCTTATTTAGAGCAAAGCATGGTGGTTTAGAGAGGTTAAGGGCTTGCCCAGGGTCATAGAGCCACCAAGCAAATTGTAAACAATCTGGGTAACAGATTCGTAGATAAATAGCACTTTCTCTAATACCACAAGTCATTTTTGAGTCTAATCATAAGGATTTTGGTTATTAAGGATATGTTATCTTCAAAATCCTTGGTTTATAAGTAGACAGCTACAAAAGGAGTAAACTAGATAATGTATGTATGGTAGCACTGGATGTTGTGTGGTCAATATGTATTATCTTTAACCAAAAATTATTTGAGAATATCAGGTTATGGAAACACACTCAAAATTAAAGTAATATTTTCAGTCTATAAGTTTTCAGACTCCTCAAGTTAAGATTTATTGTTGTGGCTGGAGATATTTTAGCAATAATTTTGTCTGCAATAGTGAAATATTTAGAAGGTTCTCTGAGTTTAACTTCAGGGATAGATTGGTACATGAAAACTAGTACTTACTCCTGGTCATAGTATATTATTCAGGTCTTTAAAGAAAGCAATTCCACTCCCCCTCCAAACTGAGAGATTCTATTACAAAGATTTGTTGGATGATTGTTCTGAGAAATATAAGAGGCATACTCTTCCTGATGTGGGGGAAACTCTGGTTTTTCCAAAAATTGATGAGGAGTATTTCAAAATCAGGGCTTCAAAGACTTTGGCAGAATACTTGCTATCAGTCTTAATGATTTATAAGTATGAATTTTATATCAAGGGTAACTTACTAGAATGTCCAATGAAATACTCCTGTTTGCATAAGAAGACATGGTAGACAGAGGAGGAAAAGGTTCATACAATTTCACAGTCAGGACTTGCTGCTTGATTATCTTCTTGTTAATATATATTTTTTTTTTTTTACTAAAAGTTGCTAATCTCTCAGTGGCTGTACCAGGTGTCTATTTCTGTGCAAGCCATTCAGTTCAGTAGTAGTCTGTGAAAGCTCTAGCTACTGTTGTCAGGCTGTGTTAGTTATGGGATACATTATGATTTATTTTCATTTCACTAGAAACCTAGTTGCTCAACCAATATACTTTCCCACATTAGTCAATAAGTCTATAAGTAAACAATGAATTATTGGCAGTATGAAGGAGTTTCAAGAACTTGAATATGGGTAACTCTGTAAGAAGATGGAAAAGAGATCTATAGAGGACTTGAGAACGTGCAGTATAAAGATGACAAAGACAGCTACTAGCTACACCACTTGTAAAATCTTTAAGCAAAAAAATAAAAAAAGAACTATAAACACTTCAACAAAAGCTTAAGTAGTAGAGTAGGAATGGAGTAGGAGAAAACAACAAAACTTATGTTGGTATTACTTGGGGCTTCTTTGCACCTAACCCTTAAGATTTTTTATAAGATCTATGATGCTATTATTAGTTATCCTGCTTAAGAATTTTGATGATCATAAATAAAATATAGCATTTATTGTTTCAGGAAAAAAACACTCTTAGGGTCTTAAAATAAATAGTTAACTTTTCTTAATTTTTATAGCTGCAGAATTTTTCTTAATTTTGTCTCACATGGGATCCTTCTTGTGCTTTGTTTGGTGTTTTACTTTAGTATTAATGATGTAATAGGGACTAGTATTTGCTAAAGAAACCCTCACTTGTCTTCCACATGTTGGCAGGGCTCTACCCACCTATTTGTATAAAAGCTAAAGTTAGCTTCTATACAAAGTGATATTTGGTTTCTAAGGGGATGACATGCAATAGGACATGCAAGGCTTGGCATCCTACCCATTACATTACATTACATTCTACTCTATTTACCAAAGCCTATTCAAAGGAACAGATAGGTTGACTCTGCCTCTTTCTCTCTCTTCATAGAAACAATAGCAATGTCACTGAGAGGAGTGACCCTCAATTTCCAGCACTGGACACTAGTTATTCTCAAAATCCCTATGAAGCATCTGCATTTACACAGAATAACACCTTGTTAAGTTACACAGATGAGCTTCAGTCTTAGTTGTATATAAGTGAGACAACTTTTCCTAACTCAGTAAAGTGGCAATATTGTTATTCTATCTTTTAGTACAAGTTGATGTACTAGATTGACAATTAAAAAAATCTATATATCTCTTATTTCCCTCAGAAAGAGGCTGGAAGTAAAGCTAGTTCTTTCACAAGTGCTATGTTTTGGTTTATGTTAAATGAAGATCTATAATTGATCTGTGTGCCAACTATACCTGCCTCAGACTGTTTTCTGCTATTTTGTTTTCAATTCGATATGTAGAATCATTCACCAAAAAAGCATTGCCAGCCCTTTCATAGAAAATCAATGATCAGCTAAAGAGAAAAAGACTGTTTTTAATGGAATATTGAAAAAATGTGGAAGTGACTACATCACTTAGCCAGGAGAGTATAGTGTGTACAGGGCTATTTTGTATGTGGCCTACCTCCTTTAGCGTTCCCTTGTCATTTAACCATGTACAATATATTTTATTACCCTCAAACCCAACTCCTCCAAAATCCATTCTCTTTTCGTACCCATTGAACTTTATGCCCTTTTGTTCTTTCTTTTAAACCCATAAAGTAGTTTGTACTGTCATTATACTCTTGGATATGTTACCTTCCATTGGCTCTCGGTTGATCTACCAGTGGCCACACTTTTAAGAAGACTGACTTCCTGTTGCCCAGTAGCTATCAGTTGCCAATAACTCCTCACCTAGGCATTGGATTTAGAGTCTACTTTTTTTTCTTCATGGTGAGGTTTAGAATGGCTTGATCTTGGGAAAATCTTGTGGTTTCATCTTTACAACTCTATCAAATCACATTATTTAACCTATCTTAAATACAAGAAAATTGATGTTAGGGAAGATTAATGATTTATATGACTTTACAGACAGAAGACAATGCAGGTTAATTAAGAACACCCATAGGCTTAAATATAAATCCATGTTCTTTTTTTTTCCCCCTGATTACACTCAGTTTTTGACTTGGGGAATTTAGCATCATGTTATCCTGTTTTTGTTTTGTTTAGTTGTGAATGTTCATGAAGGAGTATAACATAAAAGCAATCATCTGCAAAAAGAGGAAAAGAGGACAGTGAAAATTGGAACAGATGTTTCTAGAAACTTGCATTATTTATGAACAAAGTCACACCAACACCTTACCTCCTTTGGGGAGATATAATTAAGTCCGATGTATTTCATTGTTCTACATTGACTACTTGGAGGAGTATGGGTTGGTTATGAACATGAATGGAGTATCATTTTGTTCTTATTATTCTTTAGTCTGGTCTTACGGATCTTTGATCCACTTGTCTGTGCTTTGAAATCATTTCTGCCTGTTAGATTGCCTTGTCCAGCTTGGATATAAGGGCTTTTGCCTTGTCTTAATATAGAATATTTTGTCATGTTTGTTTGTTGGTTTTGGATGTTCTGCTCTTTTCTGAAGGGAAACAAAGAGGGAATGGACTTGGGAAAGATGTGAGATTGGGATAGGGAGTAGTAGTAGGAGAAAAAGAAACCATGGCTAGGATGTATTATATGAGAGAAGAATCTATTTTTAATAAATAATAAAACATCAAAATATTGTTAACTTAAAAATAAATACATTCAATAAAAAGGAGAGGTCTAGGTTTAATGGAGAAGATCTAGGTTTCATGGTAAAAGAATACACTTTTATAATGAAAAGTGTATGAATTCAAACATACGGATTTTCTCACATTTTAGCATCTCTGAATTTACAATCAAAATTAGAAAGCATTTTGTCATATTTTAATTGTTTGACTATTCCTTTAATGGAAAATAGGCAGGCAAACAAGCTCAAGGCAAGAGAAAACAGACTTCTAAGCCTAGTGTACATAGATACTTTATAGATAACGTGTTATTTATAGCATGTTAATAATTGGTGGCATGGCCAATTTCTCAAGATTCTGGAAGCAGCTGAATTAGGAACTTCTCTAGTACCACATAGGAAGTGGGTCCTAGAGCCAGGTTTGAACCCAGGAAGCTGGAGTAGCATCAGAGCTTATGATAGCAAAGTGAAGCCTGTCTTTGGAGCACTGTGTCAATAGTGAAGAAGTCGGGGGTGGGGGGTGGCGGAAAGAATCTCGTAATGCATTATGTCACTGAAGAAAACTTTCCACCCCTTTTATCTGAGCTCTTCCTTTATAGGAATTACATTCAGTGACTTACTTGTCTGCCTTTTCTCTGGGTCTAAAACGCTCTTTGTGTCCTCTGATTTTCCTGGCCCAATTTCTGTTGCCCACTTGATATTCCCTACTCCAAAGCTTTAACCAATTATTAATCAAGTCATATAGTCACTTACCACACTATAATTCCCCTTTGTCTAGCAAGCCCAATAATGAGTAAACAGACCTATGACTATCTTCAAATTCAAGAAAAATCTAATGCAATGGGCAATGGGAAGGATAATTCACAATCAAAATTTTAATTGCTGAGCCAGACCCTACATGTATTAAGCATATCTATCCTCTACCTTTCCCACTCTGGGCTTCCCATGATTTCTACCTGTTTGTAGACTTTCTACACACACACACACACACACACACACACACACACACACACACACACATATATTTGTTTTTGTTTTTCGTTTTTTGAGACAGGGTTTCTCTGTGTAGCCCTGGCTGTCCTCGGGTAGATTCTGTAGACCAGGCTGGCCTTGAACTCAGAAATCCACCTGCTTCTCCCTCCCAAGTGCTGGGATTAAAGGAGTGTGCCACCACCATCCGGCTTCTACTCATATTTTTAAAATTCAGATTTACCCTAAGACATTTTATTTTAAGTAACAGTCTGTTTAAATAAGTAAAACATCAGTCATTTAATTAACAATGGCAAAAGCCATGCCATTCATTTCTTTTGATATAATCCAGAATAAAAATAAGAGGCAATGAAGTACAGTTATCTATACAACAGCCAAGCTTACAACCACTGCCCGGTTTCCAAAGAAGATGCTATGTCCCATTGTCTAAAAAAAAAAAAAAAAAAAGATACCAATATATACACATGCACCATTACACAGAACACCTAAGTAAGTACTCAATAGTTTGTTATCTTCATGGCTTAGTGATTCACCCATATGGTTTGAAATAAATAAAAATCTTGTTCCCATGTGCCCTAGACCTTTTTACCTATTCTAATCTGGCATTTTTCAAGGTTTGAAAAATGCAAATAAAGGAAATTAAAGACAAATATTTTTTTATTTATTCTGTATTATTGATAATTGTCACTAACATAGGTTTTTGGGCAAGTTAAAGATATTACCTTTTCTTACTGAAAAATTGTGTGTTTGTGTGTGTGTGTGTGTGTGTGTGGTGTGTCCATGTGTGCTTACATGTGTGTACCTATACATATTGTAATTCTGGGGAAAAAGAAGATTCTCTTGGAAAGTCATAGTACACATAAGCTCACACATGTACTGCTATATCACTTAATTTTTTTGCGAGTTTTCTCACCCAAGCCTTACACTTGTCTTTAAGAGGTTGCATTACAGTGTTTTATATACCACTGGTTATTTCCATTAATTCTTTATTTAAGCCTCTTGGTCTGTATCCAGAATTTTGCCATTACCAGTAATTTTGTAGTGATATACTAGTATATCTTATCTTGTACACACTGAAAGTACACTCCAGTCTGTTCTCAGAATGGGACCATAAAGGAAGTAGTAGCAATGTTGATGACTATTGATAAATTGCTCTCCATATGCATGTTATATTTGTATTTCAAGTATTGAGAAATAGCTACACTACTTTATTCAGTACTTATTACAGTGTGCACTTTCTTTCTCTGTATATTAAAAGATTTTATTATCACACGTCATTTGTTTCTGACAGCTATTAACATTTTATTCCCACTTTCTGCCTTTATATTAGTATTTGGCTTTTATACTTTTTAAGCCTTATAGATTTATAGAAATAAAAAATATCAATTCTCCATCCCAATTTAACTACTGAATACTTGAATCACAATTATAGAATTTACTTTAAGGTTCTTGTATTTTATTTGAGACGAAGTTTATCTATGTTGCTCTCCAGTATTATCCTCCCAAACACACACCCCTGCACCTGGACTCTTCTAAGTGTTTAGAAAAATTTGTTGATATTTTATGTTAATGCTTTACACATATTATCCACATCAACACTATCTAGTAAAATAAGAATTTATGTTTCGATGATTATAAATTTTAACAGATCCATTTGAAAATTCATCTTGTCTCCTTGATTGGAGATAGAACTTTATAATATAAAAGGCTGACATTTCTATTTGAATCTATTGTTTATTAGGTTCTGTTTGTTCATTTATTCACATGCTCACACTTTCGAATGTTTTACGTGTTAGAGCAGTGATAGGCTATTGAATACCTGAAATATGAGAGAGCTGAGTGTAGTTTCATCCAACTGTGTTGTCAACACTAGAGAAGCAGAGGCAGGAAGACTACATGTTGGAGCACAGTTTGGGCCACATAAGGGAATGTTATGTCAAACACAGAGTTGCTAAAACCTGATCAGTATGACAGGAGATGTAGTAGGGGCTGAACATCCACACTGTTTTTTACAAACTTATTTTATTTAAAAGAGTTTACTGGCTATAGACATTGCTCAGTGACATTACACTTGCCTGGAATGTATGAGGCCATGGGTTCAATCTACCATGGGATGGAATTTTAAATGTCTTATTAGTAACTTTCATTATGTTGAAATGAAAACAGTAGATGGTGAATAAAGTTCTTTAAATAATTATATATTCTATAATTATCTATACTTTTTTTTTATTTTATTTATTTACTTCTCAAATGTAAATAATGTTCTCCCCCTTCCAGATCTCCCCTCCACAAACCCACCATCCCCTTCCCCCCTTACTTTTAAGAGATTACTCCCATACCCACCAATCTACCTGCTCCTGGCTCACCTGTCTAGCATCCCCCTTTGCTGGGGCAATAAGCCTCCACAGGACCAAGCACCTCCCCTCCTCTTGATGCCAGATAAGGCCATCCTCTGTTACATATGTAACAGGAGCCATGGACACACCCATGTGTACTCTTTGGTGGGTGGTTTTATTTTTTAAATTGTAACTAGGAGTTGTTTTAAAATTGTGTATGTGGCTTTCATGATCATACTTATTTTAAATGTTTAATGAGTTGGCTTGACCTTACCTCATGCATGCTGATTAATCCCTCAACATTTTCTATATAAGCTTAGAATTAACTAGCATATTTTAAAGAAATTAATATTTTATTTATTCTATTGAATTTAATTTATGAATTAGAGTAAAGAGTTTATATTTTTTTCTTCAGAAAATATTTTATTCATTGTCCTAGGTTTATAAAGGCATTGTTGTTTCAAGAAATGCTTTTCATCTACTAATAGTGCAGTCTATATTTTTATAATATTGAGTCTTCCTATCCAACGATATAACAAAACCTTCTATTTATGTTGTCTTCCTCAGGTTTACCTTGAAGAATTTTTAATGCTTACATTGTTTAGTACAATTCTACTATTTTTATTCCAAGATATTTTCTATTTACAATACTGCTAAAAATGTTCTTTTAATATTTTAAATATACCTTTTTTATTAAATTAATTTATATTTTACATTCCATATTCCGTTCCCTGCCCCTCATTCACACTCTGACTGCTCCACATCCCATACCTCCTCCCCAACACCCTGTCTCCACGTGGATGTCCCCACTCCCCCACCCCACCTGACCTCTAAACTCCCTGGGGCCTCCAGTTTCTTGAGGGTTAAGTGTATCATATCTGAATGAATACAGACCTGGAAATCCTCTACTGTATGTGTGTTGGGGGCCTCATATCAGCTGGTGTGTGCTGCCTGTTTGGTGGTCCAGTGTTTGAGAGATCTCGGGGTTCCAGATTCATTGAGACTGCTGGTCCTCCAATAGGATGACCCCTCTCCTCAGCTTCATAGCTTCAGTAATAGTGTCAGGCCTTGGGACCTCCCCTTGAGCTGGATCCCACTTTAGGCCAGTCTCTGGACCTTCTTTTCCTCAGGCTCCTCTCCATTTACATCCTTGTAATTCTTTCAGACAGGAACATTTATGAGTCAGAGATGTGACTGTGGGATGGCAACCCCATCCCTCACTTGATGCTCTGTCTTCCTGCTGGAGGTGGGCTCTCTAAGTTCTTTCTCCCTAGTGTCAGACAGGGGGAAATGGCTAAACACAACTCTAATAGCTCATGCTCTAAGATCAATAATTGATAAATGGGACCTCATGAAACTGGAAAGCTTCTGTAAGGCAAAGGACATAGTCAATAAGATAAATTAGCAACCTACAGATTGGGAAAAAATCTTCACTAACCCCACATCCGATAGAGGACTAATATCCAAAATATATAAAGAACTCAAGAAGTTAATCACCAAAAACCCAAACAACTCAATCAAAAAATGGGGTGTAGAACTAAACTGAGATTTCAGAATTGAAGAATCTTGAATTACTGAGAAGTAACTGAAGAAACGTTTAAATTCCTTAGTGATCAGAGAAATGCAAACCAAAACGACCCTGAGATTCCACCTTACACCAATCAGAATGGCTAAGATCAAAACTTCAGGTGACAACACATGCTGGAGAGGATGTGGAAAAAGAGCAACACTCCGCCAACTCCTGGTGGGATTGCAAACTAGTACAACCACTCTGGAAATCAATCTGGAGGTTCCTCAGAATATATCATTTCTACATATAGAACTTATCAATCTTTATGAACTAATCATATTCTTTGCTAGCCTAATTCTCTTTTATTCATACTATTTCATTTTTATTATTATCTTTTCCGAGATTGACTTTCCTAATAGTAGTTTACCAGCATCTTTTAAGTCTTATATCTTTATTTTTGTTCTCTTCTAACGAAATGAAATAGTAATGTTAAGTATGATTATTGTGTTTTTTTTTTTTTTTTTGTCGAACTTCAGGAGAAAGACATTCTTTAGGGTAAATGATAGTTGGAAACTGATCTTTCTCTTCCTCTTCTTTCTTCCTCCTTTCGCCCTATACAACCCTCCATTGCTCCATCCTTTCTTTACCCTTTCTTCCTTATCCAGTCCTTCTTTTTTTATCCACCCTTCTACTCCTCTCTCTGCTTTGTTTTAGTGACTTTCAAAGAAATAGAGAATGAACATTTAATGTTGCCTAATACTTTTTAGATACTCTAAGTTTTTCATCTACTTGTCATCTAGGTAGATTCATTAGATATCAATAAATTTATAATATAATTTTTGGTATATTATAAATTTAAAATGGATTTAGATTTTCAACATGTTACTTGTTAAATCGGCTTTGATATTCACAGGTGAGATGTATCTGAACATGAGGGTAGATTTTTTTTTTTTTTATATTTCATCGTGAATCTTTCATCAATACATGTATCTTTAAAAGTGCATTATCTCTATAATTTTGAACACTTAGAATGCATTGTATTAAGCTTTTCTTTAAATGATTTATTTTCTTCCTACAAATACTGAGAAGGACATTCCTCCTTCAATGAAATGGGCTTTAGTAATGCTTCATTTAAAACTAATTGAGTTAGACAGGTCATCTTTCTAGCTTCTTGTAGAGCCCTATTCAGTCTTACTACTGATGATGACCTATAATCGTATGTGCTTCCCTGTTGCCTGATCATTTCTCAGAGATGAAAACTATGAAGAGTTAAGTGATCCTAACAATCACACACAGACACATAGATGCAGAAGGTTTGCTCATGGTATGACTGAATTGAGAGAGGAAAGAATGAAGAATGGAAGAAAAACTTGTCTGAAGCCAAAATTGTATGCAATTTTGAGTTGCAGAAAGTGTATGATAAAGTTCTCATTGCCTTCAATCTGGTTGACTGAACATTAAAAGTTCTCAATATCAGACATGATTAGTGTGCTGTTCTTTGAAAGATTCATTTGACATTTTTCTGTTGAAGCAGATTAAGAATACATTAGAGACAATTTTGTAGTGATGAGAACATTGTCAAGCGGTGGTATGTTCAAATCACCCAGTGATCCTGGGAAACTATCCAGTTCCCAGGCTGTGGCCCAGAATGATTAAATTCACTTGATTGGGAAGAATCTAGTATTCATACTTTAATAAAGAGTTTTATAACTTCCTATGCATTTGACTATTAACAAGGTAGCATCATTGGGATGTTTAAAATGTATTCTTCCTAAGAATGCTTACCAACAGATAGATTTTTTTCAATTCTAGAGCAGAGAATTTCCCCCAATATTGCCAAGAAAACAGTAGAGTGAAAGAGAGAAATTAATTTAAGAATAGTAATTTAAGAAGAGCTCCCAGGGACTAAACCACCAACCAGAGTATACATGGTGGGACTAATGACTCCAGCAGCATATGTATAGTAGAGGATGATGGCCAAGTTGGTCATAAATTGGAGGAGAGGCCCTTGGTTCTGTTAAAGTTCTATGCCCCAGTGCAGGGGAATGCCAGGGCCAGTAAGCAGGAAAGGGTAGGGGTGGCAAGCAGGGGGAGGAGGGAAGGAACAGGGGTTTGTTTTTGTTTTTATTTTTCTTTTTTTCAGAGGGGAACTGGGAAAGGAGATATTGTATGACATGTAAATAAAGAAAATATCTAATAAAAATGTAAAAAAAAAGAATAGTTTTTTCAGTAATATTTATTTTAATGTTGAATGAAATTCTAGGTGGTATTGAAAAATGCTTAAGTTTGTGGGAGAATTCTGCTTTGCTTAGATTCATGCTCATCTCCTTTTAAATCTTTTTCATGTTGCTTCTGTTTAGAGTATCCTGTTATTCTCTCTCTCTCTCTCTCTCTCTCTCTCTATATATATATATATATATATATATATATATGAATATATATATATTTCACATGCATAGATACATACATACATGTATGCACACACACACTCACACACATATACACATGTACTCTCACACATGCATGCATCATACACATATAAATACATATATCTGAATTCATTTGTTAATGACTGTCTTTGGAATTTTGGAACTCTCACGTCATGTTCCTTTCATTGCCCCTGTGTCTCAAATTTCAGCTCCCTGGAGTGTATTCCTCCAGTTGTCCTTGTAACATTTATTATACTGGAAATTCACCCAGTCCCATCTTCTTACCACAGATTAATTCTATGTTAGAAAATACCTATGCATAGCATGGCCTAAGGACTGAGTTTACATATAGGAATGATGTGATATACTATGCTTTGATTTCAAACTTGAATACTCTATTGAAAAGTTGGAAGAAGAGTTAAAACACCAGAAATAGAAGCCCAATGTAAAGTTTTTAGAATGGTTGCAATCTTAAGGGAAACACGTAAAGATTTGATAGGTTATTACATTCACTGAATGAATACATCCATACCACACCATACCCAGTGTTAAATATAATAGTGAAGCTATGTGTTGCTCAACCTTAATATTCTTCATAATCCAGATTAAAATGCAAGTGAATCTTGTAAAAAATTTGAGAGAATATATGCTAGTAGGTTGAAAGATTAGAAGAAGCAATTGATTTTAGTTTAAATGAAGAATATATACTCATATTTTCAGGTTGTGATAAAGAATGTTAATCGTCAACTTGATAGAATCTAGAACCACTTTGAGGATGAGCTTCTGGGACATTATCTAGATTTTTCAGTGAGATGGAAAGACCTGTACATGGTCATGACGACATCATTCTCTGGGATCTTAGAATGGTTAAGTGAGAGAAGGAGCTATCTAGTTCTCTGCTTGCTGATTGTGAATGTAATGTGACTAGTGTGAGATCAGTTCTTGTCACTTGGACCCATCAGGACAGATCATATCAGAATCTTGAAGCCAAAACAAACTTCATTTCCCTCAAGTTTGTTTTGCTGGGCATTTTGCCACA
>JADRCD010203438.1:7943-20585 GCA_019843815.1 Montemys delectorum
GTGGCCCTGGCTGTCCTGGAACTCACTCTGTAGACCAGGCTGGCCTCGAACTCTGAAACCCGCCTGCCTCTGCCTCCCAAGCGCTGGGATCAAAGGCGTGAGCCACCACTGCCCGGCCTTCGTTTTGTTTTTCAAAACACAGTTTTTCTGTATAACAGAGCCCTGGCTGTCCTGGAACTTGCTCTGAAAACCAGACTGGCCTTGAACTCACAGAGATCTGCCGTCCTCTGCCTCCCAAGTGCTGAGATTAAAGGTGTGCACCACCGTGCCCCATAATTTTTAGATTTTTTTTAAGAAATCAAAGGCTTGTACCACTACGCCTGCCCAACTTGGTATAAATATTTCTTGCTAGAGTTTTTTCTTTTGTTTTGTTTTTTTAATTTCTTTTTTTTAGGACGGGGCCTCACTACTAGCCCATGGATTCCCTGACGATCTGGAACTCACTGTGTAGACCAGACTGATCTCAACTTTACAGAAATCTGCCTACCTCCGCTGGGATTAAAGACGTGCATCACCAAGCCTCAGTGAGTTTTTCTTGATCTTGATGTGAGCATTTAGCTCACATAAATGCTGAAACACTCCTATAAGTGGCTCTTCCCTCGATCCCACTCCCGAGGTAATCTATTTGAAGTGCACAGGCTTCATCAAACTTGGCAACTATGAAAATCATCTACATTCGACTAAAAAAAAAAAAAAAAAACCTTCAGGGCCAATTCCTCCCCCTCAGCCATTCATTCTAATGACTGCATTATGTTCTGAAACATGCCTATCCTGTGATTATTTAACCTTGTTTCCGTCTTTGGACGTTTGTGTTTGTGCAAGCTAATTTTCAACCACTGTGGCTTCTGGAGCGGCACAGGTCGGCTTTGGCCCGACGCCAGGAAAGCAGGACTAAGTGGAGACAGCAGGAATTAGCATAGGGTAACAGCACTAAGGACCTGCAAATGCACGCATGCGCAGGAAGCTGGCGCAGGCTGGACTCCCTCCAGCTCTAGAGACTGGCTTTCCAACTGCGGCCGCTGGGGGGCGCGTCCCTCGGCGCCCCGCCCACTCAGGCTCGCCCCGCGCCGCGATTGGCTGCGCGGCGGGAGCGCGCCGAGTCAAGGGGCGGGGCCGCGCCGGCTACAAAGCGGCGAAGGTCACGGCGCGAGCTGCCGCGCGCGGGCCGCCGGGAGTCCCTTTTGCGGCCCGCGCCCCTAGCCCACCGACTCCGCCCGGAAGCCATGGAGGGAGTAAGCGCGCTGCTGGCCAGCTGCCCCACCGCCGGCCTGGCGGGCGGCCTGGGGGTCACGGCGTGCGCTGCCGCCGGCGTGGTGCTCTACCGGATTGCGCGGAGGTGAGTGCGCGCCCCGCCGCACGCGGCCCTGGCCGCCGCCCCGCCCCCGCGAGGCCACGGCGGAGTCCCACGGGCCGACCAGGCCTGCTCGCGGATAGGAGACGCTTTCTCCGCCTCCACCTTTGCCCTCAACCCCCTAAAAGCCTCGTTAAGGAGCAGCCTCCGACCGGGCTGGGGGAGGGGGCTGCTGCTTGCGCCTCCCTTCGAGGCCCGCGCTCCTGGCTGAACTGCCCTGCTGGGCCTCTGCAGCCCTTCGGTTAGCATGATGAGAGCTGGCGCTTGATGGTCTGCATGCGATAGCAATAACATTCCTCACGTAAGCTTTCCCTCGGAGAATCCTTGGAGCTGAGTACTTAGAAGAGGCACGCGTGGACAGTAGCAGCCTGAGGCAGGAGCCTGCACTTCACACATTTATGGAACCTGTCCACTCAGAGGTGTACGCGGTATTCCTTGGACACTTGTCTGGGATGGGCTTTGGGGCCAATTCTCTGTCCTATCATGGCTCAGAGATCACGCAGACCCCAGTACTCAAAGCTGGCCTTGGACATTCCCTTCCGTGGTCAAACCCCAGAAGGGAATAATTTCTTCAACAGGGTGAGGAATAGCTCACCTGATCACATTTCCTGAGGATGGGAACATATACGCATTTATGGGCGCCTTTTCGGGACAGCCAGGGACGTGCAAAGCTCAGGACTTGCTCCTAGTCTCTGGGTGACAAGGAGCTATGGTTTGAACTGGCAACCTGGGTGAGGAGTCGCCTTCCTTGACTCTGCTTCTTTCCTGAAGGAGAGGGCAGGCAAAAGATGTTAGAGGTAGGTGAGCTATGAGGAGGGGATGGCCATTAGCTGTGTCTGAAGGAGGGGGCTGCATCCCAGAGGGCTGAGAGAGTGCCTAGGGATCTCAACCCAGGCTTTCTGTCCTGTTCCCACCTAGTTTTTGGAAGTCAGAAGGACTTCTTAAGATCAGCTAACCCAAAGCAGTCTCTCTTTATCTGGACCCAGGGGAGCCTGGGCAGTCTGTTCATGTGCCAAGCAGAGCTTGTCCCAAAGCCCAGGCACCTCCTGGGTGCCACTGCCCCTGCCAGCTCAGGATAGGGCATGTGGCCAGAAGAGCAGAGTGGGACTGGTTGTGGCCAGGACTGGGTCACTGCCTGTCATCCCTTCCTGTCCTGCCAATGAGGGCTTTGCCTCTGCTAGAGACAGGAATCTGAGGCCTTGGTAAGATATGCGGGGGGGGACATATATTCTTGCAGGAGCTGACACCAGCCTGTCAAGGCACGGTGTTTGGACCACTGCTGTTGATTGGTCAGAGCATGGTGCCTCACGTGCATGTGTCTTTATGAGGTCTGGGTTTCATCTGGAGGTGAATTGGGCTCTCACAATTCTGAAGCAGGGTTCACTCAGCAAGAGGCTGCAGCTTTCCCCTTCGCTGGAGGGGAAGCTGTGGCAGGCAGGAATCAGCTGTGGAGAATGGGGGTTGAATATGCCAGAGGAGGGCCCACGGGAACTTGGTTTTGGAAGGCCTTTAGTGGAGCAGGTGTTTTCAAGCTAATCGCAGAGATAGCGAGGGCCAGACTGTGGCCTGGAGGAGTCATGTGAAGAAAGTGTCCCTGTTCAGGTCAGCCCTTCCTGAGTTTTAAAACTGGCCACAGTGGTTGAGGGAAGTTGTCTAGAGCCCAAGTCCAGCCACTCTGCTACCTTACCGATGGAGTTTTCTTGTCCTTGTTACTGCTAATATGAGAGCAGCTGCCATTCCTGTACAGGTGACATGCACAGAGCTCCTGTCATTCAGTAGCAGCTCCAGTGAAGCAGGTAGTGCCATTCTGGTCTACTTCACAGCCGGGAAACAAGGCCTGGGGGGATGCCCTGCATCGCCAGCTGCAGGTGGAAGAGCCCTGCCTCACACCCATACCAGCCAGAGCGGCTTCCCCGGACCTGGAGTCCTGGAGTGGAGGTCCTACATCCCTCTCCCTGTATAACCACCATTCTTCATGTGTGTCTTATCCCTTGCACACTGCACTTTGGGTTTGCCCCTGGGAGCTCAGTTTAGTACCCATCACTGTCCCACTTGCATGGCCTGTGGCATGTGTCTGTGTTTATTGAGATCATAGTTTCTGTGTTGGGAGATGAGGATACATATTGATAGCCTCTCTCAGGTGTAGGGCAGAGCTTATCCTAGCATTCAGAGGCCCTCTGGCAGTTACTCCTGTGTCTAACCTCCCCTCAACACTCACTGTTCTGAGCTAGTGGCCACATTATATGTGCATGTTAGTTGATCCTCTCCTGCCTTCTGCCCTGCTGCTGAGGGCACCTGTTTCTGGGTGGCAGCATATGCCCTGCATGTTGGTGGCCAGTCCTATGGCATCTGTTCCCTGTCACTCTGAATTGTGGTTCATGTGTCACAGGCAGTGCATTCTGCTCAGATGTCACATCTGGAAGCCTTGCATGGTACTTGATGGAGTAAGTGTGTAATGTGTCTGTCCAGGGCTGCTCTGTCCCCCGAGGGGTCAGCTTTGAGGTTCTCTGCTGTTGTGAGATTAGGCTGGAGATGGGATCTCCGTGGTCCAGCTTGTGCAGAATTGCACTCAGCCCTGCTGCTCCCGTTGAAGCCCAGGGTGTACCTCTTAGAACTCTTCCTCCTAGATGAGGTCACACTTGGAGGAGTGGAGACGGAGGAGCATCCTGTGAAGCTGAGCCTTCCCTGGACCCTGAGGGAACTAAGCCTGGCTCTCACAGGCGTAGCTTGTCAGGCTCCTTAGGAGGAGATAGGCATATTGGTCCCCCACAGACTCAGAGCACCTCATGAACTAAATCCAGCCACTGTCTCCTGTATGACATAACATGGGACCTCATTGGTTCCTGGGCCAAAGGACTTGGAAGTAGCTACCTATGCTGAGGTGTGGGGCAGGAGTTTTGCTTTTCCTAAATGTCCTAGGCTGATGGAGAAAACATCAACAGAAGCATATGTTCATGTTTCCGGCTGTGTGCATTCCGATCTCATGGAGGGGATACCAGGCATGCAGTTGCCCCTGGCCCCTTGGAAGGATTATCTGCCATGGCTCCCCTAGGTTCCCTGTGGCATCCCCAGGAGTAGAACATCACAAGACCAGTTGGAGAGATGGCTTCCCTGTCCCTCGCCCACCCATGGCAATGAGTATGACCAAGACGCTGGCCTCTACCAAGTCACCTTCCTCTCTTGTTAAAGTGACATGCTATCTAGTCAGATCCAATGTAGTCCCCAAATGTGATTTGTCATAGAATTGGGATTGTTAGCTTGAGGGAGAAAAGTGGACCAAGGAGTTTGCCAGAGAAACTGCGAGGACTTTCCCTGAAACAAAACTAGGTGAGTTCTGAGGCCAGGACTGCCCAGTCTGCCCTGGGACAGTGTTGGAACTGAAGTGGCTGCGGGGACTGTTTGCATGTTCACCCACCCTTTGGTTACATGGTACAGCAGCTGGTTGGTACTAGAAGGTCTCTGAGTCTGGCCAGCTGCCTGGCCGCTCCTGCCCACATACCTTTTGGGGCTATCTATGAAGGAGGTAGCTTCTGGTGTAGGGATCCCACCTAACCAAGGCAGACAATGGTTGCTCTGGCCATAAAAGAACACCCCCACCTTCAAGCATCCACCCCTGGCAGAGATTAGCCTCTGGCCTCAGGGGAGAATGAATCCCCCGCCTTCCACTTCCAGACCAGGCTTTTTCCAGAGGCCAGGAGCCATTTCCTAGCAACAGAGCTGGAGACCCAGAGTGGAAACGATGGCTTCCTGGTAGGCTTGTCTCCAGAGCAGCAGCCCCTGCTTGCTTGTCTTTGGTCTCCAAGCAAGCCCAGAAGTGACCTTTCCTATCGAATAGAACCAGGGCTCAGGAGCTCCAGGAGCAGGTGGGTGCTTTGCCTCAGACTCGAGCAGATGAGAGTGCACCCTGAGATCTTGCGTACTAGCTATGAGCCATGCCTTGTGCATAATTACAGAGAGGCTATAAAGGGTGTACAAATTACCACAAAGTAAGTGTTTAATTACCCAGGAATGCCAAACACACGGGCACCCAGCAGAGCACATTTCCAGTCCTCTAGCCACAGTTGGTGCCACCATCTCCTATGTTCCCCTTTCCATTTGCGGGCCAGAAAAGCTCCAGGTACTAGCAAAGTCTGAGCAACCATTTGAAAACTGAAGGATTGAACTGAAGAGTCTAGAAGGTAGAGAAACCCTGGGAACCAAGGCACAGGGTACCCTGCCCACTGTGAGCCTCATGCTATTGTTATTGTTTTTAAGCTGTGTGTGTGTGTGTGTGTGTGTGTGTGTGTGTGTACACCCACGCACACATAAATGCAGGAGCCCATGGAGGACCATGGCATCAGATCCCCTGGAGCTGGAGTTAGAGGCAGTTGTGAGCCACCAGATGTGGATGCTGGGATCCAAACTGGGGTCCTCTACAAGAGTGAGTGTTTTTGTTTTTTTTTTTAATTAGGTATTTTCTTTATTTACATGTAAACTTCTCCTTTCCCAGTTTCCCCTCCAAAAAACAGACAAACAAAAACAAGAGCAAACCCCTGTTCCTCTCCTCCCTTTTTTTTTTTTTTTTTTTTTTTTTGGTTTTTCGAGACAGGGTTTCTCTGTGTAGCCCTGGCTGTCCTGGAACTCATTCTGTAGACCAGGCTGGCCTTGAACTCAGAAATCCGTCTGCCTCTGCCTCCCAAGTGCTGGGATTAAAGGCGTGCGCCACCACCGCCCAGTAGTGAGTGTTTTAACTGCTGAGCCATCCCCAGCCCCTTTCCTGCTGTTAGACCTGAACTCAGGCAGAAGGAAGTGTGAGGCCGAGCTGCAAGAGTACACCATGTCCCTGTCGCTGTCATGTGTTGACGTGGACTAGGCCAGGACATTGTTCAGCACTTCCCAAGAGCAAGCTCTTGTGAGGGAGGTGCTCTTATCCCCAGCTGACAGGACCCCTTCTTCATTCCCCCACAGGATGTGGAGGGAGTAGAGCTGATGGGCAGGCGTGTGGGCTGAGCCAGGAACTAGAACGGCGCTTCCTCAGCTGTCTTCCCTCCTGACTAGATGGCCTTCTCTTGTCATTGAATCCGTGTGACATGCCATAGCACCGGGCACTGTTCCTGGTCCACTCTATAGGTCTGGCTTACATACTGAGTTTAAGAGAAGAGAACCTGCTGAGCACATCCATAAGCTCCACAGCCAGACCCTCCTTTAGAATGCTTTCTAAGGAGCAGGGCTCACTCTCCGTAGGTCTGGGCAGTGCCCCAGAACTAGACATGGCCTCTGATTGAGGACAGGGCAAAAGGGCAAGGTCAGGACACCAGGGCTCCCAGCTGCTGCCCTTCACCCATTTGTTTCTAGATTCCTGGACTGGCTTTGCTGGGCAGTTGCTGTGTACCCTCTGCTGCACAGATCCCCAGTGTCTGGGCCAGGATTATCCTGCAGGCCCCACCTGTTGTTTGACAAACAACCCACTGTGGGCCCTCCCTGCCCCCCTCCCCCACCTTAGGGCCCTGGCTGAACAGCTGTGGCTTGTCCCTGCCCCGTCAATAGTCCCCACCCCTTGGCCTCCTTGGCTCTCTCTAGGGATTTTTTTTTTTTCTGGGAAGAACAGAAAGGTCCCTTAAATCTTACAACTCTCCGAGACACGATTTCTGTACCGATTTCTGTACCCTAGGGATAGGCCTCTTGAGGGAAGGACGGTCCTAAGTGTCATCTCTATTGGCCCATTGGTTAGCTATCCCTGACCTTGTGCTGCCCCCCTCTCTGCCCTGCAATGCCTGAGACCCAGAAGAGAAGGGGCTGGTGGCCCTGGGTTTCCGGGTGGATACAACGGAGCCTACAGAGCCGTGAGTCCAACTGCCTCCTTCAAAGTACTTTGTCTATTAAATCATCCTGGAAGATAGCATTTAAAAGTCCCTTCTCCCTCCACGTCCTGTGGCTGGGCCTTCATTTCCACTCTTGAGATACTGAAGTCCTCCAGACTAACTGTTGTTCTTGGTCCACAGGGTGAAGCCAACACACACAACAGTCAACTGCTGGTTCTGCAACCACGACACACTGGTGCCCTATGGGAATCGCAATTGTTGGGACTGTCCCCACTGTGAGCAGTACAATGGCTTTCAAGAGGTATGGATTGTCAGTGAGTAGCCATTGCTAAGGCTGCTGCTGAGCTGGCCTGAGCTCACATTCCGTGCCACTGTCTTCTAACTATGGCCTGGGAACTGTGGCCACTTGTCCTGTCTCACCATAACAGGGTAAGATTGGGGTTAGAGTCAAGAGCAGGGCAGGTCTGAGGCCCAAGCCTGCAGATGCAGTATACAGCTTTGTAGGTGGTTTGTTCTCTGTTACTCCTTGATTGCATAGCCACCATAGACAGTGTGTGAGTATCTGGATGTAGCTTTTACTGACACTTAGTAACAGATAGCCTATCCGCAGGACCAGCTTGCAGCCTAAGTTCTCAGTATATCCTTCTAAGGGACAAAGCCAGGGTGAAGGATGTGGGCCAAGGGCACCCCAGGGCCTGCCCTGGGGTGCTTTGCTAGGTTTTGGGGCTCCATGTTAGGCAGCATCAGAAGAACTGTTGACGTTCTTTTATGTGAAGAAAGCCAGAGTAGGGCTGTCTGAATCTGGAACATCCCTGAGCACCCGGCCCCCACTGACCAGGACCTCTTCCTCTCCAGAATGGAGACTATAACAAGCCGATCCCAGCACAGTACATGGAACACCTGAACCATGTGGTGAGCGGTGTACCTAGTCCCCGTGACCCTGCACAACCACAGCAGTGGGTGAGCAGCCAGGTCCTGCTATGCCGAAGGTGCAGCCATCACCAGACCACCAAGATCAAGCAGCTGGCTGCTTTCACACCACGTGAGGAGGTGAGCACTCCTGGCTGGGGAGAGCCAAATCACTGGGCGAACACCATGGAAACCCGAGCCTGCCAGGACAGAGGGCTCTGTCCCTGAGAAGAGGGGGGTAGAGGCCTTGGGCTCCAACCACAGCCTTAGGGGGCAGCCTCCTGGTCTCATTCATCAGTTAGTCCTGTTTAGTATGGCTTCCTGAAAGGAAGAGAGACAGATCCCACCAGAGGCCCAAAGATGTCTAGGAAACATAGGGGTCCAGGAATGAGCCAGGAGGCCAAGAGGGAAAGCCACTGAGATAGCTCAGGGGACAAAGACACTTACCACCATGCTCAATTATGAGTTCGATTCCTGCGGTGCCCCAGGAGAGAGCAAGCTTACCAAAACGACTCTCTAGCCTCCGTTTACACACGTGCACACACACAGAGACACACACACACACAGACACACACACACACAGAGACACACACACAGAGACACACACACACACACAGAGACACAGAGACACACGCTCGCGCGCACAGTTCTTAAAGGGCTTTTACAAAGAGGCCATGGGGGAAAGAGGGATGCCAGGTGACTTCCTGTTTATCCCAATACCTTGCTGCTTCTCTGAGGAAGAAAGGGCGGGACTTCTGTCCTGGCTACTGTGGAACTAAGGAGATCGGTTGGTCTCTGGCCCATGTTAGACCTTGAGAATCAAGGAGAAAGGACGGCCCCGACCCTTGGCTGTCCTGCTCCAGAATCCAGAGAGTGTCCGCTCAGTGTCCCTACTTGAGCAGGCTGTGAGCTACAGAATGTCATTAATGTCCTGCGTCACAGCCTCCACTCCTCCTAGCCCTCGCTCCTGGGAGCTCATGTCACCTTTTACACAGGCAGGGCCGGAGTCTGAACCCAGTTCCCAGCTGTAATACAGGCCCTCTGCCCACACCTCCAGGGCCGCTATGATGAGGAGATTGAGGTATACCGCCACCACTTGGAGCAGATGTACAAGCTGTGCCGCCCGTGCCAGGCAGCTGTCGAGTACTACATCAAACACCAGAACCGCCAGCTGCGTGCCCTGCTTCTCAGCCATCAGTTTCGGCGTCGGGAGGCCGACCAGGCCCATGGGCAGGTCTGAGGCCATGGGACATTTAGGTGTTGAATGTGTAGAGAAAGATGGTCTGGGAGCTGGGCCCAAGTGACTGGGGCATAGTGTAGCATGCCAAGACTCGTTTTCTGGGAAGCAGCTGCCTGGTGGCTCCCTGCTGTCACCAGCTGGATAGGGTCTTCCTAAGGGTGTCTAGGATCAGAATGTGGCTGCCACGTACCTTTTTGCCGACCCTTGTATTTGTTCCTCCTGGCAGCCTCATGGTACAGTAACTAACCTGAGCACTGTGGCTCTTGCTCCCGGCTGTGGGAACCAAGGATGGCACTGAGATGTTTGCAAGGGTCCACACACCATCCACAGCAGGGCCAGGGTCAGACCCAGGCACAGGTTATGGTGTGTAAGCCAATAGTCTAGGTTTTTAACAATAGTGAGTGAGTAAATAGGACTGGAGCCTAGCAGTAGGAAGCTGGCCTGCACACAGAAGGTAAGTCAGAATAGCAAGTGCACTGAGCGAGGGAAAGACTCCCACAAAAAGCTCCTCTTCCACCCTGCCCACCCTGCGTCAGATGTGGCCTGCGTCTGCCAGCTCTGTCATTTCCAGTCTGTAGCTGGCCGCTGACCATTAGGACATACTACCTCTATCCCTGCTCTCCTGTGCCTGCTCAAAAGAACAGGCGGCTCCTGTCCTCAGACCTTTGATTCTTAGTCTAGCTTCTTGAGTTTTAGTCTGAATAACTTGTTAACAAAAAAAAATTTTTTTTAAAGTTTTTTTTATATACTTGAATACACAGTTACTCTCTTCAGACACTCCAGAAGAGAGCATCAGATCCCATTACATATGGTTGTGAGCCACCCTGTGGTTTCTGGGAATTGAACTTGGGACCTTTGGAAGAGCAGTTGGTGCTCTTAACACTGAGCCATCTCTTCTGGCCCTAACAAGAAATGTAATTGAACTTTTTCCAGAGTTGTCTCAACATCTTACTGGTGTTCTAGTCGAGTGTAATAGGAGTTGTTGATAAAAACTTGACAAGGCGATTAAACAATCTAGAAGCATGAAGTCCCAGTATGTAGAAATGTTTCTGTAAAGGAGACAGCAGAGCCCCTCTCCCAGAGCCCAGTCATAGTGAGACAATAGTCTGGGGATGAGGCAGTGGTCCCTGAGCATCAGAGCAAGGGCATGGAAACAGGACTGGCCAGCATCCCACATGGTTTGTGGGCACAGGGTGGCTGTTGGTGGCTTTCTGGCTTCCCACTGACCCATCATCTCTCTCTCCCTCCCTCAGAGTTTCAGTTCCTCAGCGGTGAAGGCCCCATTCCAGGTCATCCTGCTCCGTGCCCTGGCCTTCCTGGCCTGTGCCTTCTTGTTGTCCACTACACTGTATGGACCCAGTGAACCCTTCACCCCAGGGGCTGCCTTGCCCCCTGCCCTACCTCCTGGGGGCAACAGTTCTGCTGCCTCAGACAACAGCACTTCTCAGGTGGAGGGCTGGCAGCAGCTGCTAGGCCTGTTGCCTGAGCATGCCACAGAGAAGCTACATGAGGCCTGGGCCTTTGGACAGAGCCACCAGACCGGCATTGTGGCAGTGGGCCTGCTCACCTGTCTGCTGGCCATGCTGCTGGCTGGCCGTATCAGGTGTGTTGGGGGCCTTGGGACTGGGTGGATAGAAGTACAAATGACAGTGACACTAAGCCGGTCGCTGCTGGCCTCTGCGGCTGGACCCAGTCACCTCACACATGTCTAAAGTCAGAGTAACAGGCTGTGGAAGCTCAAGTGAGGGCAGTGCCCGCTTTGGTCCTAGGCCAGACGATGGACATAGGAGCGCCGACCTGCCTAGTGCTGCTGGGCAGCCTGTCAGTGGGGGAGTAGGGGTGGACCCAGACTTCCACTGGCCTCTCATCTCTAAGTTGGGCCTTTGGAGATAGGGTGTGACACAGGAAATGACAGGGAGGCTCTGTACTGTCCTCTGGTCACACACTCACCTTGCTCTCTCTGGCAGGCTCCGACGGATCGATGCCTTCTCCACCTGCCTTTGGGCCCTGCTGCTGGGGCTGCACCTGGCAGAGCATTATCTACAGGCTGCCTCACCTGGCTGGCTAGACACACTCAAGTTCAGTACCACGTCCCTGTGCTGCCTGGTGGGCTTCACCGCAGCTGTGGCTACAAGGAAATCGACAGGTCCACGGAGGTGCCGGTCCCGAAGGTCAGAGAAGCAGCATTGACTGTGTGGGAGGACAGGTGGCAGATGGGCCGGGCTCGGCCCCACCCCTGAGGCAGGCAACTGTCTTGTCTTAGCCATCCCATTCCTACCCCCTTAGCAGAGCCCCTCCACTGCCCCTTTTATTTACCAGTACCACCAGGCTCCTCCCCCCAGTCTCGGTGCTCTCCAGGTGCCCTGTGCTTGCTCACCACTGCCACCGCCTCTCTGGCCTAAGACCCTGTCATAGCCCCAGTGACCAAGCATGGGCAGTTCTGTGACCTGTTTGTGACCCATGGCTTCCTGCCAGCTCCAGGCATCCAGGCTTGTCATGGCTGAATCCACAGGCAAGGGAGTAGACTGCTGCTGTGCCCTTGTCATTGCTTGACACTGGCCAGTTGACAAGCCATGGCCTCTCAGCATGGTGAGCTAGGACTAGAGCAGAGCAACCCACTCATCCCGAGACCCATGGCCCCTCAGGGTCCTTCTCTGGAGTAGTGAGGACAGTTCTTGGGTCCAGCCTGTCTCTGGCTGTGTCTTCAAGGCAGGCTCCTCTCAGGAGGACAGTTGAGAGCCCTGCAGTTCCTTGTGGTGAGCAAGTTCCGAACTATGGTCTGCAGGGAGGAGGAGGTTGGCTCATCCTCCATCAATAGCTGCTCTGCTCACACAGGACCCAACAGACTGTTGGTGACACCGGTCATTGTCCCTTGTACCTCTCTAGCATTGGTAGCTTCCTTGGAATAATTTGTGTAGGGTGCCAAGGCTTCTGCCCTCAGTTTCTCTGGCGGCAACTGCCGGCCTCATGTGATCTCAGCCTCGCCCTCCTCCCAGGCCCAGCTTCCCAGGATGCTACTCCAAAAGTTGACCCAGATCAGGCCCAGCTAGCTGATGGGTTTTGAACAAACCCCTGTTGTCTTAGCCATCTGAAGTGGGAAGTGGTGGGTCCTTTTCTAAGGCCTGAGGTGCTGGCCTCAGTGGATTTGAAGACTGGCAGTGCAGGTAACAATGGCCATGGGAAGAAGTCATTGTCTACAGCTCCATCTGGACCAGAGGCCAATGCTGTGCCCACGTGGCATGCTGGCCTCTGGTGGCTCCTGACTGACTCACACTCCCTCTGTTGTTGTTCCTGCCACTTGTCTGCTAACTTAAATCCCGCTAAGTTTCACCCTTTGTACC
>JADRCD010203440.1:0-22509 GCA_019843815.1 Montemys delectorum
AGATGTATTTTTTATTTTTCCTTCTTTCATTTCTTTCTTTCTTTCTCTCTCTTTTTTTTTCTTTTGACATTGATAATGTTATGATGCTTGTCTTAGGATTTCTATTGTCGTGATAAAACACCACACCCCCCACAAACTAAAAAGCTTTGGGAGGAAGGATTTTCCTAGCCTAACACTTCCCCATCATAGCCCCTTGTTGAAGAAAGTTGGGACAGGAAATAGAGGAAGAACCCCGAGCAAGAATTGAAAAGAAGCCATAGAGGAGTTCTGCTTACTGGCTTGCTATGTCATGGCTTGCTCATCCTGCTTTCCTAAACCATGTAGGGTGATGGTTCCAAGGGGAGCACTGTTCCCAGTTAGACAGATCGTCCTACATCAATCAGTAATCAAGAAAAATGCCCCCATAGACTTACCTACAGGCAAGCTGATGGGGGCATCTTCTCAACTGCAGTTCCTCTTCCCATGCGACTCTACCTTGTGTCAAGTAACCAAGAGGCTAGCTAGGACAACGCTCTCTCATTGCACCTGGTTCAGTTTCATCAAACAGACCAGTGATGCTTGTGGAGGAAGAAACTGTTGTTGAGTGCCCCAATTTGAATCCTCAAGGACTGATCAATATCCACGGAAGCCAGAGGCAGCTAAGACAATGCCTTCCCCCAAGGATCTACACAGCAGGGAACTGAATCATGGCCATCCCCACTGGATTCTAGCACAGGAAATCAGGATGGGGACTTTACTTAGGGATGGAGCAGAAAAAAATGAGAGAAAACTTGGCCACACTGCCTTTATGTTCCCTAACGCCATGTCCTTGCTTTTCAGAGAAGCCACGGATGAATAACATCCTGACATCGGCCACGGAACCCTATGACCTCTCCTTCTCACGTTCTTACCAGAACTTAGCCCACTTGCCTCCTTCATATGAATCTGCTGTGAAGACCAATCCAAGCAAGTACTCCTCTCTGAAGAGGCTAAGTAAGTCAAGAGGCTGACTAAAGTGTAGGTCTGTCTCAAGGGTCTCCAGGTTATTTTCTTCCATGTCACTCTTTGATCAAATATCCAAGGGACTAAGTATGGAATTCCAAGAGCAAAGGAATGAGTTGTACAGAGGATGAAGGGAATAGACAGAAGCCTTTCTTTTGTTCTGTTGATCCTAAACTCACCCTTTTCCTAGTTAAGAATGATGCTATAGGACCCTGAGGCCTCTTTGTCTATCTCTATAAGCTGCCCTTACCATTCATGTACCAGCTCGCCAGGGGTCTTCTTCAAACCATGGGCCTTCCTGGGTGTCATCTTGTAATAGAGGTGGCAAGGGCCCTAAGTACCATTCTATCCCAGCCAAGACCATCTCAAGGACCTGAACCTCTACACAGCTCATACATATACTTTCACTATATCACTTAAGTCTGCTTTATCCAGGGATCCACCTCTGCAATTTGAGTCTGAAATGGGTATTGGCATTGATGGGTTTAAAACAACACACTAAAACGTCAGAAAGTATATTAAGGGACATTTTTCTTTGCTGACCTGATCTGAGTAACCTACACTCATTTCCCTACAAATGACTCAAGACCCCTGCCTGTATATGTGTGTTCATTTCTCTCTCTCTCTCTCTCTCTCTCTCTCTCTCTCTCTCTCTCTCTCTCTCTCTCTCTCTCTCTGTGTGTGTGTGTGTGTGTGTGTGTGTGTGTGTGTTGTATTGATGATGTTACACAGAGCCCTCTGTATGCTAGACAAGCATCTGACTCCTGAGCTGTACCCCCAGCTTCACAGGTCTCTTTTCGTGGCTGCCCAACTTCAGTAGGTGCTCCACAGCTGAGCATGCACTTGAAATTCCAGGGTGATCCGATCTGATAGCAGTACAGCCCATGTCCATCTCGGCCACATTCAGAGAAATGTTGAGTTTTTATGGCAACAAATAACCATTGGAGACGTGACCAGAAATGAAAACAAATGGGTCCCATAGGCAAGATAGGCCCTACCCCTAACCCTGAGCCCATTGTAAAGGAAGCAGCATTCCCACAGGGACCAGAGAGTCCAAAAAGCTGTTTGTAGGAGGCCTTCTTGCTGAAATCTGAGACAATGCAGCCTCGTGCATGCACTGGGAAAGGTCAAGCATCTACAGGGTGATTCTGGAAGAACCTACTAGGACAGGAGCCCAAAGCGTCTGAGCAAAATGCACACCCAGTATTGCTATATCCTGCTGCCTGGTGGGCAGGAGGAGTACATGTAGGCTGATGCTATGGCTGTGTGGGGGCTGGATACCCATGTGTTGGTTCCCTGTACATTGGTTGTTACTCCAGAGAAGGTGTTACTAGGTTCCTAGGTTACCAGTGAAGCTAGTCACAAACGCCTCCTAGATGAGCATCCTACTTAGTTCTAACAGAAGCTGGTTCTGTGCCCAGTTTCCATAAAGAAGTGCTCTATCCATCATCAGAAAGCTGTCGGCTCTACCTGGGTCATTTTTAGCAAGACCAGGAGCCAATCTACTTCAGAACTACATGCAAGCAGACACAGAAGGCAAGCCGAAGGAATCAGCTCCACTATGAGCTGGGTTGCGAAGTCATGTAACCGACCCCCAAGATGATCACTGAAGAAGAAACAGCATCCGCCGACCCACTGGAGATAGGACTCTGGAACAAAGGCAGTTAGTGCCCCTGAATCAGGGCCCATCTTTCACAAGCCCTCAAGCATTGGTTTGTGTATACAGTAGAGGAGGGAGTTAAGGTCACCTGTCTGTGCCCCACCACCACCTACTCTACTAACTAAAGGAGTTTGATTTCATTATCCTTGTGAGTTTTCAGGTATGTGGTGTTTGCTTGTGCATGTACACATGTACACAACACATGCCTGTGTGTGCACACACACCCCACATGTGAACACCTTACTCCCTGAGTCGTGGTTTTCCTATCGCCTCACTGCTTTCTCTCTGTCTCCTTGCAGCGGACAAGGAAGCTGATGAGTATTACATGAGAAGGAGGCACCTGCCAGATCTTGCAGCCCGTGGTACCCTCCCCCTCAATGTCATCCAGATGTCTCAACAGAAGCCGCTTCCTCGAGAACGGCCACGCAGGCCCATTAGGGCCATGTCCCAGGACAGGGTCTTATCTCCACATCGGGGATTGCCAGATGAATTTGGCATGCCCTATGACCGAATCTTGTCTGATGAACAGCTGCTCTCCACAGAGCGCCTGCACTCCCAGGACCCGTTGCTGTCCCCAGAGAGGACAGCCTTCCCGGAGCAGTCGCTGTCGCGGGCCATCTCGCACACGGACGTCTTTGTGTCCACGCCAGTGCTGGACCGCTACCGCATGACCAAGATGCACTCTCATCCCAGTGCCTCCAATAACTCCTATGCCACCCTGGGCCAGAGCCAGACAGCAGCCAAGCGCCAAGCCTTTGCCTCTCGCAGACACAACACGGTGGAGCAGCTGCACTACATCCCAGGCCATCACACCTGCTACACAGCCAGCAAGACCGAAGTGACCGTGTGACCGACAGTGTGGCCAGGGCTGCTTGGCAGAGTCAGGGCAGACAGAGCAGAGTATGGCAGGGGATAGGAGCACAGCATCCCGCCTTGCTCTCCTCTCCTCCCTGGTTCCCCTCTTTGAAGCTGGAGGTGGGCTGCCTTTGTCCCGAAAGCCATACCCCCAGGGAGATGGCATCAAATGCCTGGTCCAACAAGCACAGACCCAGGCTCTTTAAAGATCTTTTTCTCCCAGTAGACTTCCCCTGCAGATGAGAAGTGACTCCCTCAGTCCCTGTCCCGCCCCTTCCTGGGGACTCAGCTGCAGGTTCTGCCAGCCAGTGGACCCTTTCCTGAAGGTAATCAGAAGCTGCCTGAGTTTGAACAGCCAGCTGGCTAGAGGGTGCAGTCAGTGGGCTGACCGAATAGGCTACTCGGTCTTCTTCCTTTATCTACAACTGCATCGCAGATATCTCTTAGTGCCTAAAAACTGCCTGCTCGCTCTCAGCCAGAGAGCTGCTGTGTCCATAAGCACAATATGATTCTCTTCCGCCTGCTGGAACTCTGGTCTCTACCGAGTGGCCCTTCCCTCGCTGAGCCCTGCAGCCCAACAACAGGGAGGGTTCCCTTCCTGCAGCTGCTTGGTTGCCCCTGCCTGCCTCTGTGCTGTGGGGACTGTGCTCTCCCAGCATTCACTGTTTCTCCTCAAAGCTCTCTGGGGCTAAAGCTCTTGCCCCCAGAGGAGGCATTAGCCCTTTCACTCCAGAGAGGAGTAGCAACAGGTTGCCAGGACATTAGAGGTGCCTCGGCAACCACTTGATTGTCTCCCTACTTCCTCCAGGCCTCCGGTCTGAACTAGGACCTCCTCTCAGGTCTGCCTTCTTCACCTGAGCTCTGCTCCCGGGAGGCACCTGCGGTGGGCAGAGAGCTAGGGTGGGGAGGACCACTGTGATGCCCAACGTCTTAGGGGCTCACCATTTCCATTTTCTAGGGCTCTGCCTGTCCCCTATCTATGAGCCTCAGGCAGAAGTTTCCAGACACAGACAGAAGAAGCTTAGCCCTCAAAAAAGCAGGAGATCTCTGAGATGATCATGTTGGACCCTGCCCATTCCTTTCCATCATCCTTGCCCACACCACCACCCCTTTTCTGTTTAGAACCTTTTCTTTCTCCCTCTGTCCTCTCCCAGACCTATCTCACCACCTTACTGCCTGCGGCTCCATTACTTTCCTCAGACCAGTGGACCCAAGGGACCAAGATCCATTGGCAGATGCAAATAAATGATGGTGTCCCATGATGTTGCTCTAGGGACTCTTTCAAGCTTTCTTCCTTGCAGGAGTGCTTGGGCATATGGCAGAGGCATCTTCAGCTCTGTGAAAGGTCCCATTGCCAGCCCATCTCAGCCCCATCTTTGCCTCCAGTCTTAAGGTGGACAAGACGTAACCAGCTACTGGGAAACTATCAATGAGAACAATCCTGCTCCCCCCAAGATCAGAAGGAGGAAGACAACAAGACAGCCCCCCACACACACACACACACACATACCCTTCTGCGGGCCAGAGCACCTCTCTGGGACTGGGGAGAATAAGTCCAGAATGTCTTGTGGAGAGATAAAACCATCACTTACCAAACTCCAGCAGCAATGCCCTTACATCAGATTTTATACCCCCACCCCGTTTTGCATGGATAGCCCTTAAAAAAGTGAGGTAGTGAGAAGCTTGTATCTGTCCTGGTCATTTTTAATCTAGCCAAGTCTAGAGAGCCACAGAGAAGCCAGAGGACTGCTTCCCCTTTCTACTTTCAAGAGCTGTAGGCTCTCTCCACCCCCTCCCCAGAATCCTACCCCTTTGAGCAGCTATGTTCTGCATAACCCAGGAGGATTGAAGCTGGGGTTTCCAAAGGTAGTCTTTAGCTTCCCCACTGAGAGGGTGTCACTAGCACTATGGGGCTGGGAGGCCTCAGACCATTCTGCTTTGCTCACTGCAAACACATAAACCTTCTTAAGGGCTGGTCCCCATGGTTCTATGAGCATTTGTTGCAGAAGTTAAGGCTCACAAGAAGAGAGGACCTCAATCCAAATAAAGAATGTCTAACTTCCAGAAGCAAAGGCATGTCTGAAAGTGGGCCCCCAGCCCAGCATCCTGTAACTCCCATCAACCCTTAGCTGATCCCTTTGTAGGCCATCTGCTGGTGGAATGTGGAAAGGGCAAGACTGTGGTGGGCAAGAATCCCCTCCTATGTTTGTACATCCCATGGAAAAATCTTCCAGATACCACATTTTGCAGCCTTTGGGGAGCAAGATCTTATCCTAGGCTCTTCCCCCAGCCTTGGCTCTGACAAGGTGTCTGTCTGACTAGCTTCCTGTCTATCTGTCTGTCTGTCTGTCTGTCTCAGGGGTTGTTTGATAAGTTGTTTTCCAAACTATTTCTCATCCCTGCCTTACCACCATCCGGTATAAAGTACCTGGCATCAGTTACATCAGAAAATTCTAATGGAATGCTTTGCTTCATCCTTGGAAGGAAAAGAATAATAGCAGAGATAACTCTACAAACAATGCTAATCCTATCCCCTCCCCCAAACTCCTGAAAACTGTGTCTTAACTGGGACACAGAAATACAGTAACCAACCCCCCATCTTCAGTTTTGCATGACTCCATTTCAATTACCTGTAGACAACCATGATCCAGAAATATTTATATTTGTCTTAACTCTTTTGAGAGAGTCCACATTACATAGCTTTTATTACAGTATATTCTTATAACTTGCCCTACTTTATTATTGTTAATCTCTTTCTGTGCCTAATTTACAAATTAAACTTTATTGTATGTATATGTATATGAAGAAAAACATAATACCTATATAGAGAGTGTGGAACTATGTGTGGTTTCAGGCACCCAGTGAATTTGTTGGAGCTTATCCCTCCTTGATAAGGGAAAACAACTAGATACCATCAACTCATCCATCACTCCAGAACCAGCTAGCTCTGTTGCTATATGAAGTTACTTAAGAGTGTCTGGGGCTGGAACCCTGGTCACTGCTTCTAACCTAAGCAGGCTGGTGTCCTCTGTCACACAGGAGGGTCATGGCCCCCTCATGATAAACACTCATATCCTAAGGAAACCCAAGATTTCCTTCTGCATGTCTTCTCTGCCCTGGACTTGGGTATGTATAGGTCTCACATACCCCAAGTGTTCTTCCTGAAGACCCCTTTGCTACCCCTATCCATCACCACTCCTTTCTTACTTCCTCCCGTGAACTCTTGGCTCTATATATTCATGAGCCATGAAAGCTTGTCAATAATTCCTTAACCTCCTAAGTGGACTTTGACCGTCAGAATTCCCCCAGTGTCTTAGGCAATGTGTTTCCCTTGAGAAGGTCCAGTCCTTCCCCACTGAAATCTCTCCCCTTCTTGACATTCTTATTCCTGTCTTAACCTCCTATGCCAGTTTCCTCTTGCCTTCCTCTCATTTCTTTCTTCAGTCATCCAGCTTCCACCGGCCCCGATTTCTTTTACCTGGGCCTGCTGAAATCTCTAGTTTTAAGAATTAGAGTTCTTGGTGTAAACTGTGAAGACTCTGGCATTCTGTGTTCAAGTCCTCTATTTGCTTTGTTGGTTTGTTATACTTCCTCACAGGGGAAATGGTGCCCCAAGGTGTGAGGTCATTGGGCTCTCCACATCCCTATGGTCTCTAAAAGAGAAAGGAGAGAGCTGCCTGATTAGAGGTGCCATGGCCAAAAGATCAGCTATGGCTTCTGTGGCTACCAAACTCAAGAAGCTCTTGACTAAGACTGCTACTAGCCCAGAGTCTTCTGCTCTGGCCAAAGATTCATCCCCTTTGATGCTTGTAGCTCTTGCTTATACCCCAACACTCTTCTCGTAGACATCACAGCTTTCCCTTCATCCCAAAGACATGAGGACCTTGTAAGTCTTCAACTATGAAGAATAGTCATCCCAATATCTCTGCCACCAAACTCAACCCATTGCCTTTGGAGAGTTCTTGACTGCCACCTCCTTCATTCTTCATTTCTTCCGCAGATGTCTGTGGACTGAACCCAAGGTCATAGTTTGAAAGGGCTGCCTATCACTTGAACCCTAGAAGGCACGTGCTCTGAGAGGAGCAGGCACACTGGCCACACATTCCTTTGCCATCCTCTCTGAATCTGGAGAATTTCCAAATAGTTTCAAGAGGCTTGCTATGCTATGCTTTAATGAAGAATTTTCAGGGCTTAAGTGTTATTTTTGTAAGCAGTACATTTTAATGAATGGTAAGTTAAACATGAAAGACAAGTCCTTCTGGTCCTTCTCTTTGTTTTTGGAAGATGGCATAGCAAAGAGGAAAAAAAAAAGACAGGACTAAGGCTCTAGAATCATAGCTCCTAGTTCTGTCATTTGTCTCCATCTTGCCATGTGACTATGGGCAAGTCACATTCCAGTGCCTCAGTTTCCTCACTTATAAAATGAGGGGCTTTGGCTAGATGAGCCCCCAAAGTTTCATCCAGCTCTTATGCTCTAGGGTTTTCAGTCTCCACTCTCTCTTCTCTATATTCATCCCCATTTCAACTGAGCTGTGCCCATCATACTCTGCTTGCCCTGTGGTGACATCACTAGACTCCTCGCCCGATTTTGGATGGAACCAATGGGCTTGGCATTGTAGCTGAAAGTTAAAAACCTGACCACTGAACAGGTCACCAATCATGTGTCTCAAAAGCCTCTCGTATAAACATACATAAAATACCTGGGTGTCTGTCGCTGTGAAATTCTGAGTTTGGAGTTTTCATTTTAGATGTCCTTATAGCTGGAGGGAGGTAACTCTACTTTCAGAGAGGGGACAGGCTGAAAGATGGCCCAGAAGTCTGACCAGGACATTTGGGCATGGAATCTGTATTTAAGGACATATGGGAAATCTGTTCCATGTCTCAAAGGAGCATGATTGGCAGAGGTTCTGTGTGGCAAGGTTGTCACATGCCACAGCATGCATCCCAAAGACCACATCTGGATGCTGAAGCTCCATCTCGGCTGGAGCAGACAAGGCATGACTACCTGGGCTGCTGGGAGGCAGGTCCTCACCCCATCCCAGTATCTTTGTGGCCCCTCTTCATGTTATTATTACCCTCCCCATGAAGGCTTGCAAAGCACCAATGGAAATTCCAAATCTCTGTCATCAAACCATCTTGTAAATCGCAAACACATTAATCTTCCATCATTCAGGAAAAAAAAATGATGCTGTGTGTTTGCTTAACAACCTCTCTCATGTAAGGGAGGAGAAGACCCTGCTCAACACTGCTGCCAACCCTCCAATACCACTCCACAGGAGGACTCATTCATTTGCTTCATAGTGGCAAATACGTCTCTATCCTGTCAACTCAACTAGATATTTTGTAGTAAAGAATTCTTGAAATTCTCTAATAAAAGGCAATTCTTACTGTAACATTTTTAGTTTGGGGACACAATTTCCTAAGGGAGGGGTTAAGGAACATTTTTACTCATTAGCTGGATTTATGGATTCTATGTTTATTACATGGTAGTATTATGAAAAGTACCTTTCTATCTGTACCTCTGCAGTTTCTCCATCACTCACATGCCCTCATTACTGCTTCTGTACAAATTCATCATTCTCCTTCCCTGTCGAAGCACACCCTATATGTACTGTAAACAGAGATTGCTTTAGTAAGATTTAGTCTTAAGGATTTTTTCCACTTTTGTCAGTAACAGATATTTATGGATCAAAAAAATAAAATAAAGCTGTTTCAACATAACCTGTGTGTCTTAAAGTAGCCACATACTTACAGAGCCAAAACCAGGGTGATGAAAAAGCAAAAAAAGGATATGGATGATGACTGTAGTTGAGAGAGGAAGCAGGGATTGACTACAGACAGTTGCTAGGGAACTTTGGGTGTAATGAGATGTTCTAAATCCTAATGTGGCCAAGTTTAGAGGTATATACCTGCAATTCCAGAATCCAAGAGAATGATGCAAAAGGAGTATGAGTTGAGTTTGTGGCCAACCTTGGCTACATATCAAAATGTTGTCTCAAAAAAACAACAAATAAAATCTTTGTTGTGGTGATTCCTACAGAACTACATAGATCACGAAAATCACCAAAGTGTATGTCTATAATCGCTGTATGGTATGGTATACTAATCAAGCTTTAAAAAGTGAGAGCAGAGGAAAACAGAAAGTTGAACCCAGGACAAGGTGTCACCTGAAGGCAGAGATGAATTTTCCAGAGCTGTCTATATAGGTCTATTCCAGCACCATTATTTGTAGATATCCAGTCTCAGTTTTATTTTAGTACCAGCTAGGTACCATGGTTGAGCAGATGAAAGGTGGCCAAAGACCCATGACATTTAATCTGGAACATAAAAACTTGTCCCATTAAAATTGATTCAGATTTCTAGTTTTGTCCAAGACTCTGTCTCTGTGTGTGCTTGTGATATTATTTTCTTTGGTTCATGCTTGATTTGCTGCTAAGAATACTTGTTGATCAGCAAAGCCTAGAAACAGGCTGGACAAACAAAATGCTGCCAGGGAAGGCATTTATCCTACCCCACAGAGCAGTGTCTTTGTAGTTTCTAGAATCCAAGCTTCCAATCCTCCAATTCTCCTGTAACCAAATCCTCCTCATAGGAGGCATTGGGCTGATATTTTTAAATCCCAAGTCAGACTTACTAGTATAGATAGGCAAATCTCAACTACTCAGAAGGCTCAGATAAGAGGATCAGAAGTGAGCTCAAGGTTAACCTGAGCTAGATCTGTCTCAATAGTGATTGATTGATTGATTGATTGATTGATGGACTAAGGACTTATTTCAGTGGTGGGGAATTCAGTTATCATTCATGGTGTCCTAGGTTCAATTCTGCAAAAAAAAAAAAATGTTTTTATTCTCTATTCCCAAGAGTTTTCACTCTCCTGAAATCAGCACAGCATTGACTGCTTTTTCTGCACATGGTAACACATGTTCCAGAACATGTTCCCTCATCATGACATTCACTGTCTCTTCTTCTCCAAGTCGGTCTCTCTAACATGGAACAACTCATAGCAAGTTCACACATGCACTGACACCTTACACATGCAGACGTTCTTGAAGTCTATATTCATCAGTGAGAGGAAACCTCAGAGAAAACAAATTTCTTGTTTGGAGGATTTTTAAAGCAGTAGGATTTAATCTTAATGCTTACAAATACATATAATGACTAAATTATACTAATAGTCCTCAAAAGAAACTCTAGAGACTTCCCTTGTTGAACATATAAAAATAATAAGGCTTAAATTAAAAGCACATTCAGAGACTGACTTGCCTTCCTGGTTGCCTTCCTCCTGCCCTCCCTTTCTCTGTGCTGCCTGCCTCTTTTCCTTTCTTCTTTCTTCTTTCCTTCATCCTTTTCTTCCTTTCTTCCTTCTTTCCTTCCTTCCCCCCTCTTTTCCTTCCTTCCTTCCTTCCTTTCTTCCTTCCTCGCTTCCTTCTTTCTTTCATTAGTGTCATGCTATGGCCCCAGGCCAAACTGTCTTCAGAACTCACCAGGAGTCCATTGATTGAATTTGAAATCTTCCTGTCTTGGCTTCCTGGGTGCTAAGATTACATTCCTGAACTTCTTCAAAGCTCACTTTTCTTATTTAAAACAAAACAGAGCAATCTAAGAAGCAGTAATCCCTCTTAAATGCCTCTTCACCACATTAACCGATTATTTCTATAGCCTCACTAAAACTTCAGAGAGAAAAGTAATTAGGAGAACTAGGGGGGAAAAAAAAGGAGAGTGGAAGGGTAGACTGGGGTAGGAAGAGAGAGAGAGAAGGTGCCTCTTATGAGACAGAATCTTTGTACCTCTCAGCATATCAACCCTTGTATCAAAAGATGGCTGCCAAAGAAGGTGATTTTGAATAAGATTTTGAGGAAAATCTCTTTTGTTTGACTTAAATATTTTGTCATGGTCATTGATGGTTCTGGAAGCTAAACTGAGTTATACGTTCTCCTGGTAAGCAAATAGTGTACCAGCACATCACATTCTCCCATACCCTTTTTATTTTTATTTTGAGAAAGGTTTTCCTGAAGTTGCCCAGACTCCTTGAACTCACTCTATCACCTAACTCAGAATCCAACTTATGATTTTCCTGCCTCAGCCTCCAGAAGTAGCCAGAATCACAGGTGTATGCTACTACATCCAGCGGACTTAACTTGTTATGATTCCTCAAAACCTACAACTTAATTGTCACAGAAACTCCAAAGATTGCATTTTCCCAGACAGTTACAGAGTGCGGATGGGCTCACTGCCCCGATCTCAGAAAGCAAGCTTAGCTGCATGTTGGAAACATGAAGAGAAGAGAAGCTGTTCCTTTTGTCACTTAACCCCCAGCCTTAATCTCAATTTCAAATCCAAAGTCCACCAATGAATAGCATTTGTGACATACTAAGAATATCACTCTGTACTGAGTATCTTTTAAAGACTCTTCTATGGACCATAGAGCAAGCTAGCCCCATGAGTCCATCATAGCTGTCATGGAGAACACCTCCCTTTCTCCATAAGGAACACGGGCCCACACTGGCCCATTTTAGACTTTCAGAAAACAAAAGTGCTAAGTGGGGCTCATCAGTACCCCCAGGCCCTCAAAAGAATTTGTATAACCAGAGCATACCCCAGACTTTTTCAGTGGACATTCTTGGTAGTGGGGCCTAAGATTTGCTTAAAACAAGATCCTTATATGACTCTGTATGTGTTAAATATTAAGAAGCATACTATTTTTAAATTTTCCCTTTCAGTTTTGAAAGTATATGACCATACAACAAGAACAGGTTTTAGTTCTGGCAGTCAGAGTGGCCATGATTTCTGTAGCATGATGATTTTAGGTAACTAGCTTTCGTGTACAGATTAAAACAAAAATGAACTTATAAGAGACTAGTATTTAGGGAATGAGGAGAAAAGTGAGGTTTGGTGTACAAATTTCCCATAAAAATTTATTATAAGAGGAAACTATATGGACTCTTCAAGACAACCTCATGAGGCTAGACAGGAACCTTCAGGATCATTCATTCACATAGAACAAGTGTCAGATGCAGAAAGAAAGGGGGCTAAGCATATGGTTGTGAATACTGGCATAGAAGGAGTTCTGGGCATGGGAAATAAAGCGGCAGCCATTTTGAAGGAAGGAGAAAAGATAGTGGGGGGGGGGGATTCCTGGAGAATCCCAGTCATTGCACATGAGGAGCCTTCCGAGTGTGTGTGAGGGGCTGGCTGTGATGAAGTGGTACCCTTAAACTTCCTTCAAACACAATAGAATTATTTTTTACCCAATTGTTGTGGGCTTTCTGTGTGGCTTTCTCATCCTTAATCAGAGACCAAAAATAGATGGGGCAGCCAAGATCAACAGTGTTACCTGTCACAGGGCAAAGGAAAAACCAGAGGGGCTAACAAAGAATATTAAAGAGTGGTCTAGAGTGACACATGTCATTTCCACTCATGTCTTCTTGGCTGGATCTAGCTATACAATCCTACCACATCATACCAGAGCCAAGAAGTATGACTCTCCTATTTCCAGAAAGACAGGTAATGGAAAACATGGAAGGAGTACCACTGATAACCACCCTGATTGGCATGCTGTGCTTAGAGATAAAGGCCAGAAGTTTACAGAGGAAATGAGGCCTTCTGTTGCCATAACAAAACCCTCTGAGTATTTTAAAGGCAGAGCTCAGCTCGCTACAGCTACTTTCCTACATCTGGAGTTTGGTCCACTTGTATTCCAAGTTAGTTACTGAATGTCTTATTCAGTAGTCATTAGATGGTAAGAAATAAAAAAAAATACTCAAATTAGTTGAGGCAAACAATGAGAATTTCATCATTATCTATTATTAGCATAAGATGTAAAAAATGCTCATAAGACATAAGGCCTCACAAAAGCTAAGCACTTTCCTCCATTCAGCTCATGACAATATCCTTCCTCCCACTCCCATGCCAAGCACTCTTTTCTCCAACTCTGCAAACTTCCATTTTTTCCTTATATATGGCTTTCTCAAACGGTTAAGCTAAACTGAAATAATATCTTCAGAAATTAAGCTTCAACAATCTTCCCTGACCAGCCCTTATGGCCGACTACCTCAAGTTTTATCACTAAATTCCAAAATTGCTGGGAGAAAACGCAAAAGCATCTGCATGCCCATTTACCATGATTTCATAACAAAATGCCCCTAACATTTTTTCTCATATTGAGGATTGAACCTAGGCTTCCTGCTAGGCAAGAACGTCACCTCGGAGCTACATTCCCGGTCTTACATGCTCTAAAATTAATAAGCAGAGGCTTATTAATTGTTAACATGATTCTAGAAAAACAACTAGGTTCCATAAGATAGTTCTGAACTGGGTCCCTTACAGCTGCAGTCAGACAGTGAGAGACCTGAAGAATTCTAAAGCCTCCTAGCTCACATGTCTGGCTCTTAAAGCCAGCTGTCAGACTTCAGCAGAGACTTGCCATTCAGTATGTGACAAGGCTCCCCTGTGCAAAGGCTTCTTCAGAGCCTTGTAGCTTGGTTACAGTAGCAAGTGTGCAGGGAAAGTAAGAGAGCAGGTAGACAAGATAAACGTACTGAGAGAATGAACCTGGCAGTACATCTGTCCCTTTCTACGATGCCCTCTCAGAGGTCATACGTATAATATGAGTCACACATTGGTGAGCTTCTACCTAGGTTCTAGGTCACAGAATATGGGCTACAGTGTGAAGGAAGCATAGCGGGCTTATTCTGAAAGGGATGTGTGTTAATGGAAGCTCTTGATACAGCTGTCTTTGAAAATAAAATCTACCACAACATTTTTCTACCAAGTGACTGTCCTTGGTACTGCAGCTGTAGTAAAAGAAACTTGTATCACTTACTTAAAAAAAATAGCTGCAAACATACATTCTCGAAGAGTTTTCAGAAAAATGAGATATGAGGGTAATAACCCATGCTGAACAGATCCTTTGTAGAGGGTCTTCCTTAAACCATTAAGAAAACATCCCAGAAGAGAGCACCTGCCTTGCAGTTCTATCCAGGACCCCAGAGAGGACTGTGGCCATAACATGCATATAGCAGATTTTGTGTGTTCATGTTAAAATATTCCCTACCCCAGGATGATGCCTTCCCCCCACCCCTTTGTTCCTCTCCTTCCAAACCAGGCCAAAACTACCAGAAACCACTCCTTTACTCTTGTCCTTGGACAAAAGGCAGACTGAGACCACAGAAAGAAGTCTTTGTGGACTTGACTTTCAAAACAGACCATCTCAAGCCCAAAGTGCAAAGACTGCTACGCACTTTCCAGAGGCACATGGCAGAAAGGGCAGAAAGGAAGGAGAAAGGCTTGCTGTTAGTGTTTAAAGACTGCCTGTTGAGTACCAGTTGAGTCAAGCTCAGGAAGTTTGAGGTTTTACAATAAGCCACAGAGTAGAGAGCACATAAGATTTGAGAGGAACATATATAAGACAAAGAAAAAAACCCTTTTATGCTTGGGGTGGAGGGCCTGGAGAGAATCACTGAAAATATATAGAGAGGAATCTTTTAGGGACTTCCCACTGTGGTCATCCATCACAGGGTGAGCTGTAAATAATAAGAATAGGAGGAAGTAGATAACAAAATTTTCCAGACAGATTTGAAGATCTGTAGGCAGAAAGGACCTCTGGGAAGAAAATTCCTGATGATGTCCATTGTCCAAACGGAGCAGAGATGGGAGCATGTAACTTGTTGTAAGCTAGGACTATACAAAGGAATGGTTCTCAGCTCTGTCACTAAGCCCTTACTTTCCTGTCTAGGACTTTCAAACATATTCTCCAGAGGCTCTCAGAGCTTATAACAGCAAGCACTGCCACACAGAGAAGTGAGGACACACATAATGCATTAATCCAAAGCTGCTCCATGCATATCCTGAGGCTCTAAGTCCTTCAACAATAGTTGTCATGTTGTTTCATTTCAGGACCTGTTACACTCTTAAAAAGTATTAAAGACCATAATGAGCTTTTGCTTCTTTAGCACATACTGTATACAATTATTAATATTCAGGATTAAAATACAGAACATTTAAATTTTATTTTATTTATAAAAATCACAGCCAGATGGGAGGAACAAGTCTGGTGTTCTATTACCCAGAAGTGTGATTATAGCTAACAATATTGTAATGCATAATTCAAAATAGCTTCAAGAGATGGTTTTAAATGTCCTCATCACAAAGAAATGGATAATGCTTATAATGATGGAAAACTGAAGCATCCTCTTGTCAACGTGCACTATATAAATGTAAATGTGTTGTGACATTACACATTACCCTGTAAATCCCATAACGATGTATGATTTTGATCTATCAATAAAGATAAGTGAAAAGGAAACATTAGTTCTTTTTGCAATAACAATGCAACAGTGATGTGTTAACATAAATACCATATTCTTGTGGAAATGACTACAATTTCAAAAAAAAAAAAAAGCAAATTAGCCAGAAGTTTGAAATTGTTTTACATTCTTAATATTAGTTGAAAGTCTGACTTTCTAGAAAACTACCAGATTCTAATGTTTGCTTCTGTAGTTAATCAGCTGCAACGTCACAGACAGTGCATTTCTCAGAAGCAGTCTGCTGAACATGGAGGCAGGAGAGAGTATCCTGACAGAGAAGAAAGAGAGGTGGGTATGGCTTCTTTCTCACTATGGCCTAAGATAAGCCTGAGTTAAGGTATGGAAGAGACTCGGGGTTTACACTGATTTGGAAGCTAACGATCGTGCGTTTAGTCATTAGGTAGAGAAATTACCACAAGGCTTCTTATTCTTCAGAAAGCCTAAAAGGCAAAGAATGGGAAGAGGAAATCAAATTGTTTATGGATGGTATACTCTGTTTTCCTTGCTTGTGGTATGATTATGTATACAAACCCACCTGGCATGGGACCTGTGTGGGAAGAAGGATTTTGTGCTGAAGACTTACTGGAAGAGCGTACTGCTGCCGGAATAAGAAACCGTTTCATATGGTTGATAGAGAGTAAGAAGATAAGAGTTCCCCAAATTAAAGGTCAAACCTTCAAACGATAACAGGATAGGATGGGAAAAGAAAAGACATGGCGCACAGATAGCTGGTTCTTTGTCATATAGTGTCCTGGCCACCACCCTATGTCCCCAGTGTTAAGGCCAAAGTAAAATATTATGGCCTAGATGGAATGTTAAGTCCTACATAACAGTTACCTGGCTAGCCTTCCATGATAAGAAAACTTTCTCATATGTTTCTGTTGTTACTAGGAAACTTTCTAATGCCAAAATTGATTACATAGTCTGTTATGATCTGTGCCCTTGGAAACCAATTGTCTTAGTCAGGGTTTCTATTCCTGCACAAAACATCATGACCAAGAAGCAAGTTGGGGAGGAAAGGGTTTATTCAGCTTACTTCCACATTGCTGTTTATCACAAAGGAAGTCAGGACTGAAACTCAAGCAGGTCAGGAAGCAGGAGCTGACGCAGAGGCCATGGAGAGATGTTCTTTACTGGCTTGCTTCCCCTGGCTTGCTCAGCCTGCTCTCTTATAGAACCCAACACTTCCAGCACAGGGATGGCACCACCCACAATGGGCCCTACCCCCTTGATCACTAATTGAGAAAATGCCCCACAGCTTGATCTCATGGAGGCACTTCCCCAACTGAAGCTCCCTTCTCTGTGATAACTCTAGCCTGTGTCAAGTTGACACACAAAACCTGCCAGTACACCAATCATGATAGAAATCAGTAGAACTGTTTTGTATAATTACACACAATAAGCTTGCACTTGAACCAACCACCCGACAGCACTTCCTGCACCTATGTATAAACTTTTATAGTATAAGCTGCCCCTGGGATGGACCCAAACATAAGAGAGGCACATACACCAATAAAAGAAACTATTTAAAATAAGAGTTCCATTTTGAGCAGTGGTCTAGTAAAGTTTAATTTCCCAAGACCTCCCTAGGAATGAACATTCTACTTGGCAGAAGGAGACATGTATGTGGGTAACTGACATCTAGGTTGGCAAGTTAAGGTATGAATGTTTGACAAGTCATATCCTGGTAGACAAGTGAAGACATGAATATTAGACAAGGTCAGTCCCCTATCATAGTTGAATACTCTAACCAATGGGAGCAGGATAAGTGTATAACAAAGACATGTTCCTGAGGAAATCCCCTATCCCTAAATTCTGATTGGTGAAATAACTTGTCACAGATTTGGTTTGGGGTTTAAAAACCCTGTAAGATCTTAACTCAGGGTCATGGTTCAGTTCCTGAATCTGGACCATGGGCCTGATTGACAAGTCCTGAGACATATGCTCAGTAAACTATGCCTGTCTGACAGATCAGTTTGTGGTTTGTGAGACAATTCCTGGACCTGAACACCCAGCATCCCCTTGTCACACACTCTGATCTTAGCCTTTCATTGGAGAAGCATGACTCAGATCAGACCAAACTGAAACAGAGAGAAAATAACTTCCTCTTCAGGGGCTGAAGCTTTAATTAATTACATAAACCCAGGGAGACCCAAAGCTTTATTTCACAAAATATGGAGATGTTTCCCTGCTAATTAAGGTCAAAGTTTACCATTGTCTGGATAACCTTCTGGGCTCTACACAAAATGGCAAACTCCCTTTACTAATGGGGCTTCTCCTTTTCTACCTTGTTTGGGGAGTTCAAAACCCCACACAGAACTCTACTTGCAGAATGTCATTTAGCCTTCGATAATATTACAGGTTGAGCTTCCTTTTACCCCACAAGAACCTAACCAGCTAGTACCTAAGATTCCTGGAATGCCTCCCCATGCTAATGAGGCATCTCAGGACCTTAGCTTTCAGTCAATAGCCTTTGCCCACCCTGGGATAGTCCTACCTCCTTAACCCAAAACTATATAACCATTGAATTACCTCAAGTAAAGTTCATCTGTCTCCCTGAAGCTGGTCCTGGTATGACATTATTACCATACATACTCACAGGGCTTCCGAACACACACACACACACACACACACACACACACACACACACACACACACCATCTGTCATCTCTGTTCCATTTGCCCTTGTGGACATTATCAGCCAATGATTCCCCAGGAGCAGAGAAGGTCATATAGAGAAAGAGTGTAGGCAACAGAGGGTGCAACAATGGCTCATGTGCATTTGATACTTGCTGTACATTGGCACTACTCCAAAGCCTTTGCATACACTATGCAGGGAACCCTACACCACTTCATATTGGCAAGGATTACCACATATCCCACTACCAAAGAACATTACCTCAACCTAAGGACAGAGAAAAGTTATTGAGGGGCTATGGAACCCACAGAAGTAAGAGAAAGGCTATGCTGCTTCAAAGGAACAACCAGAGCTCTAAAGAGAGTGTGAAAGTTGAGAAACTAACACTAAAGGTCAGCCACACTGGAGAGGAGCATGATGGAGGTATATGGAAGAACCCACCAAATTCTAGCTGCCCTAGTTAGGATTCTGTTACTGAGATAAAACCATAATTAAAGGCAACCTGAAGAGGAAATGTTTGCCTTTGGCTTACAGATTACAGTATAAATCTATACTTACTGAGATAAGTCAAGGCCAGAACTCAAGGCAGGCAGAACCTGAAGCAGAGACCATGAAGAAGCATTGCTTACTGGCTTGCTTCTATTTGTGCTTAGCCAGCTTGCTTATATAACTAGGGATCACCTGCCTAAGGATAGCATTGCCTACAGTGGACTGAGCCCTCTATACCAGTCAATCAATTAAGACAATACTGCAAAGCCCAATATGATGGGGGAAATTCTTCAGTTTAGGTTTTTCCTCGGGGCGGGGGGGGGGGGGGGGGGAATACGTCAATTTGACCACCAAGATTAATCATTATACAAGGCCTTTTGCCAAGGACAAGCCTCAGATTGGAGAGAGGGTTCTAAGGAAGACGTGTTTGGGAGCAGCAGAAAAAAAAAAAAACACACACAACAACTTGAAGTCAATGGTGGGGTGCAAGCTGACAGCTCTGTAGTCCGCTCAAGATGGCTTTTTAGATTGGTCTCTGCTCAAGGCAGCTCTTTGCTTGAAATAGCTCTCTGCTCAAGACATTTCTAGATAGCTCTTGGGTTTTCCAACCAAAGTCAGAAAACTTGCTAAAAAAAAAATTTTTTAAGAGCTATAATAGCAAGCCGGGCAATGGTGGCACACCCCTTTAGTCTCAGCACTTGGGAGGCAGAGGCAGGTAGATTTCTGAGTTCGAGGCCAGCCTGTTCTACAGAGTGAGTTCCAGGACAGACAGGCTATACAGAGAAACCCCGTCTCAAAAAAAACAAGCAAACAAACAAACATGAGAGAGAGAGAGAGAGAGAGAGAGAGAGAGAGAGAGAGAGAGAGAGAGGTTATAATAGTTCTTTAAATAGCTTTGTGGTTTTCTAACCAAAGTCAGAAAACAAGCTAGAAAAATTCTAAAAGAGCTGTGTTAGCTTTCTAAGTAGCTTTTTGGGGACTGACCTTGAACTCAAAAATCTGCTTGCCTTCATAAGCACAAACAGTAAGCTTGGCTGGGTAGGACCCTAAGATCACCACAATCTCACTTCCTGGTACCTCTTTATTACTTTTCACCAATGAGCTTTGGTTTTGTTTGGTTTGGTTTGGTTTGGTTTGGTTTTTAAATATTCTTTTCCTTTTACTGACTCATTAGTACAGCTTAGCCCCTCATACAATTCATATTGCACACTTATACTTTGCATAGCTGAGAAATCCTATAAAGGAAAGCTCTTACACTGATTTATATATCCTTGAAGTCATGTTTTCAGAGTTCTTTCCAACAGTCTTAAGGGCTGCCCTGAAGGTCTCAGAATCACAGAAACACATTCTCACTTCCTGGAATTGTATTGTTTCTAATTATTATGGAGACATTACCCATGGCAGAGAAGACACTCCCATGAAGGAGGAACATAAAATAAAACATATAAATTATTATACAAATAAGCCTTATGCCTACAAAAACCATTAACCCTTGTAGAGGCTCATGTTCTGCTGACCCTGATGCAGGGATGAGAACTGTGTCACGCTGGCCCTTTCACAGCCATGCAGGACTCAGAAAATTTTCTTTTCTTTAAACTTTAAATGTAATCCCAGAAGAAAAGGGACTGTGCCAGGGGGATTGCTCTAATATACAGTCAAGTCTTTACTACAGAATGGTACCCTGTCTCAAATTCATACAGAAATATATTAGATACTTTGTGTATTAGTCAGGGTTCTCTAGACGGACAGAACTGATAGAAGGACCAAATGTACAAAGATATATGTATCCATATGTAACCCATAAAATATAGGTATTTATTTATATAACTATTATGCAAAATAATAGTGTCAAATATTACAATATGTAGTATGCATTGAATAAATATTTTATAATATATTGTATTATTTTATACATAATATATTTTACACATAATATATTGTAGTATAAATATACATAATAAATATATTGTATTTATATATAATAATATAATATACATTTGTGTTATTATATAACATATAGTACATATCATATACAATGTATCTATATTATATCACATATAATATATAATACATTAACATATATTAAATATATAATATAAAAATAAAATATATTATATAAAACATATATTAATATATTATATAATATAGATATACATATATAGTACTATAAATATATCATACTAATAAAATATATATGTCAAATATAAAAATTAAATATTTTTATAGAGCATATAATTATATATTCATATTATATATTTTAAGCCATTGTTTGAATGGCTTACAAGCTATGGTCCATCTAGCCCAAAAGTGAATGTTTACTAACAAACGTTTCAAAAATACAATAATTGTTTAGTCCACAAGGTTGAATGTCTCAGTTGGTCTTCAATATATGGGAGAATGTCAAAGAAGTAAACTCTAATGCCAGTGAAGGAATGGATCTGCCATTGAGCATGAGAGCAAACAGGCAGAGAGAGAGTCATCTTCCTTCTTCCATGTTCTTTATATAGTCAAGATTAACAGTGGATCTTGCTATCTCAGAAGACCTGAATCAAAAGGGGATCTTCTCACTTCAAATGATTTGATTAAGAAAAAGCTCCCTCACAGGTATGCTCAGCCAGTTGTGTATCATTTAATTCCAGATGTAATCAAGCTAACAACCAAGAACAGCCGTCACACTATGCATCCTTGGTTTTTTTTGTTTGTTTGTTTCAAATGTAGACTAATAAAATGGCTAGCAGTAGATAATATATCTTACAAATCCCTTTCCATATCTGATTATGATTATTATGGTATGTACTATGCTTGAAAATCTAGACTGAATGCTCTTGTGTAAAAAAAAAAAAAATACTAGCAAATCAATTATCATATCCACTAGGTGATGAGAATCTATCCAATATGTATGACTTAATTTAAAAATTTCTATAGTTTCCAATTTTCTAAAAACATACATTACTTTTCTCATATAATAACTGGTACATGTAATATTGAAAATATATATGAATGTACATAAATGTGTGCATCAGAAAATGACTGGGAAGAAAATTCCTCAAATTACTAACTATGATAGTGAGTGTAAGTAGTTTTTGAAATAGTTCTACTTTTATGTGTTTTCTAATGTTTTATAATGAACATATATTACATTTTAATGGAAACAAGGATATTTATTCTTTTAATTTTTGAATGGAATGGGACTAGGAGGCTCTTTTAGCTGTAACACCTCACACCCCTTGCTAAAGAGCAGCAAATGTTCCTAGCCATTCTTGGCGGAGGCTCCTTCTAAAAAGAAGGATCTGTCTTGGATAATTGCTATTGAGAAGCAAAGTCTATCATTAACTGCCTTTACCACTGGCCCTCCTCGTGTTCCAGGACAGTGCTGCTATGACTATTGAATAGACTTCTTCTTCTCCTGTAGTAGTCTTTTCTTTGTGGTTGAGGAATTGTTGAGTTAGGGGCCACAGGAGACTGGTGGGCAGTGACCTTGAGAAAGAGCCATGCAGTTCCCTAAACTCCGTGCTATATCCATCATAAACCAATTACTATTGCCTTTGGAAAAACATACTTCATAGGCTGTTTTTAATTCT